>VXBX01007123.1:291995-375016 GCA_013400415.1 Scytalopus superciliaris
AATGGTGAGATCTCGGTTTCTTCTCTGTGGTAGTCAGATGACCATCTTGCTTGCAGCTGCTTGTAAATCCTATGCCTTGCTTTTTAAAGTTCTTATCCAAATCATTCAGTGTTGCTCTCTTTTTGAAGAGGAGAAATGTCTCAGCTACTCCTAAACTGTAGATTTTTTTCCAAGTCTTTCCTGTCAATGCTGTGTGATGGCCCAAAATGCTTCCTTGAAAAGTTGGCAAGCTGATACGTTTCTGGCTCCTGTTACACAAGGAGTCCTCTGAAATGTCTATGGCCCTGCAGTTACAAAGTGGCATGCTTGTGGCCTGCGGTTTGGAGAGTAAATCCATCGTTGGCACTTGAATTGATATGAACTGATCTCAGTTTCTTGTTTTCAGAATTTACCATAGGTAGTAACAGAGAGCAGATGGTCATTACTGCTAGCCCTCTGTGCAGATACTGCGTGAACCTGTCTAAACATCTTGCTTGCAGTTCTCCATCTCTAATCTGGTCCTGAAGAGGGCTACCTATGTGGAGAATGTAGTGAAACAGTAAAGAAGCTGAGGGGAACTTGGGTGACTTAGTGGATAACCATGTGCAAGTAGTGGAGTCTGGCATGTCTTTGTGTCCAGTTTTGGAGAACTTGGATGAATTTGTGGCAGAATCTCACAGGGGATTAAAACAAGACATTTAAATGTCATGGTCTGAATTTATTTGTTGCTCTTCGGAAGTTTTTCCCTCAAGTGTGACTTTTATTCTTTCCATAGAAGGTTTAGGGTTATAAAACTGCCTCTGTCAGAATAGATTTTTCAGGTTAGAAAAGAGGTAACTGCTGAGAATCAAACAGAAGAGATTTCTTAATGAATGGCATACAGAAAAGAAATGTGACTTTATTTTCTAATTGTCTTTGTGTAAGAAGCAGCAGACATTGAGGAAACATTAAAAAAAAACACCAAACATGTTCCATGAAACGTCAGATTTGAAACTCTACTGCAGGACATTTTGGAGGTCAAAGATTTAAGTACATCAGAAAGGATGTGGAGCATAGATTTATCAAGGTCTGTTAAACATTACAGCCCAGATGAAAGCTCTGGCTCAGGAAGTCCTTAAACTGTGGACTGCTAGAAGCTGGAGGAGTATACAGAGGAGTCTGCATTTGTCATGTTCTCATGTTCTTTTCTCAAGCATCCGCTGGAATAGGCCCTATGAGACAGAGGGCAGTGCATTTGGAAAGTGTAACTGTTTAATCCAGTGTGACTGTTCATATGCTAAAGTTCTTTTAAGTGTTCTGACAGTCTAGCTTCTGCAGTTCGTCAGTGTGGACAGGTGGCACTTCGTTATTGTGGCTTTGTGGATATCAGCTGGAAGTGCAAATTTCTCAGTGGTATTTTCTGGGACACTGTGAGGAGCTTAGGTAGTAGTAAGTCCTCACTATCCTGCTTCAGGGGACCACAGTTGCATTTTTACTGAGTCCTGTATGTGTGGTCCTTCATGTAACTGTTGCGTATCTAGGGTAGAAGTAGCAAAAAAAAGGGGTCACTTTTTGCCATTAATAGTGGCTATTGTTGCTAAAAAAGCGGTTGTAAAGTGGGTCTTTACAAGAGGCTTGTGGATGCCTTTTTGTAACTAGTTGTTAAAAGCAGTTTTATCTTTCCAGAACTATTTGCTGGTATTCAAGGAAAAGGAATGTGCTGAATAGCTCCTGGATGTTGCATGTCAGTGATGATGGACTGAGAGGTATCCTTACTTGATGTGGCAGTGATGGACGATGTTCCTTGAGTTGGGTGTTTTTTTCCCACCAGTTAGAGTCTGTTCCATCATGTCAAACTTGAACTTAAACCAGCAGGCTTTCATCCAGCCTTTATTTGTTCCAGCCTTTGAACGAGTAAATACGGAGCTATGTCCGGACTGTTACTTGAGGACCATGCTGGGAGATGGCTTTGTTCTGTCTCAGTTGTCCCTTGCTCTCAAACTAATTATCGTGCACATGTATGCACCAAATGACACTTACCATCTGCTGCCAAATCCTTGGGATTCTCTTTGGAAAGCTAGGGCTTGGAATATTTGACCTCTGCAACACCACATGTGTGACCTGTGCTAGGACTCACTAGGGAGGGTTAAAGTTGAAAGGAGAAGCACATACAACCCTCTTCACTGCAAAGTGTCCCTCATGGCAGTGAAGGATCATGCTTTGGTGTCTGCTGCTCTAAATATAGCACTTTGCTGCTAGCAGCAGAGTGAAACTGACTGTGCTTACCTCACTCCCACTGTGCTCTAGATGTTTTTTTCTGGTACTGTAAGAGAAGTACTTTGCACAGATGTATGACAAGGGCATATTCTGAGGAAGGGAGAAGAAAATTGGATGCCTAGGGGAGTAAATGATGTGGTTGTCATCACGAGGAAAGGTGAGTGATGCTGCTTGTGGGACTTAGAAGCAATCTGTGGTGATCTGGTGATTTACAAAACTTTCATACTGAACTGGTTCCACCATTGTTTCCTCCTCTAGCAGTAGGGATTTTCACAAACGAAGTGGGTTTTCAGGCAAGCTAAGTTGTGTATTCAGATTTTTTTTTTCACCTTCTTTTTCCGCCCCTCCACTGACACTTGCTTTTCTTTGTTATGTAGGATTGAATCTGTAAATGCTGAAATATCCAGTCTTTTTCTCTGCTTTCTAGAAGGCTTTTTATCCTAAGTTATATCAAAAACCTACTGTATTCAGTCGATAAACTCCCATTCACTGATAAAGTCTTGAATATGAATTCTTAATGAGGAGATAGTTTTTTATAGTTTGCTCGTGGGACTGCTCCCAGTTTTTTCCTGGAGGAAGATGAGTTGCAGTATTATGATTCAACATGTGCATGAAATGAAATCTCTGAAATTGTTTGCCAGACGTGGCAAGAGGTGAACACAAATTGAGAGAAGGAAGGATGTGCAAGAACATGATGAGGAAATTATGATGGTTCTGAACTGGGTAATGACACAACTCAATGCCTAATCTATAAATAATTGTGGGAACGACAGAGGAAGCAAGTGGTTTAAGCAGTCATTTGTATATTTGTACAAAGGTGACAGTTAACTGCTAAGACTGTTAGAAGTAACATGCCCTTCTGTCCCTCAATGCTTTGAGATTCCCTGCAGCCATAATAAAGCAAAGGCAAATTGAGTGCTGAAGTTCTTTCTCTTGTTGGTCTAAGCTGAGTACTTCCGGAATGGTCAGGATTTGGCTGGAGGGCAGAACAAACAAGAGCTGTCTGAAAAATCACTTTGAGTGGTATGCTTAGTAGTGAAAGATGTGCAGCGGGTCTCATCTCTTTTCAAGTGGCAGAACTTTTAGTGTGACTTTTTTGAACTGGGGATTCTACTGGCCCAGCAATGCTGTGCGATTTCACTGTTCTAATGCTGATGTGTTTGTTGTGGATTGAACCAGATAGGCAGCTCAGCCCCACATAGCTGCCCACTCACTCCCCCGCAGTGGGATGGGGGAGAAAAATGGAAGAGTAAATGTGAGAAAACTCACGGGTTGAGGTAAAGTTGGTTTAGTAGGGAAAGCAAAAACTTGCACACAAGCAAAGCAAAATAAGGAATTAGCCACTTCCTGTCAGCAGGCAGATGTTCAGCCATCTCCAGGAATGCAGAACTCCATTTTTAACAGCTACTTGGAAACACAAACGCCATAATTCCAAATGTCCCCAGATCCCTCCTTCTTTTTCCCCGCTTTTATTGCTGAGCATGACACCATATGGTATGGAATATGCCTGTGTTCAACTGTGTTCAGGTGTCATGGCTGTGTACCCTCCCAGCGTCTTGTGCACTCCCAGCCTGCTCACTGGTGGGGCAGTGTGAGAAACAGAGACAGCACTGGCACTGTGCAAGCACTGCTCAGCAATAACTGGAACATTAGTGTTACCAGCACTGATTTGGTCACAAATCCAAAATATAGAATCATAGAGCTGCTATGAGAAAAATTTAACTCTATGCCAGCCAAAACCACTACAATGTTCCGGTCTTTCACAAACCATCACTCATATTGGGTGTGTGGTTAAGTTGCTTTACCCTTTGGAAGGGAGCTGTTTCGATGACAGCCTGTGGTGCATTCAGGAGTCTGGCTAAGCTGATGAATTGGAGGCCAGTCTCTCCATAAAGAAAAAATGCCTCTCGCTTGGAAGGCAAGTGACAAAGACAGAGTGTTCAGCTTCCCCTCCTTCTCCAGCCCAGCCTGACCTTCTGCAGCCCCTCGGTGCCTCTTGTTTTCTTGTTTTTATAGAAAATCAATATCCCTCCTGACACAAACAATAGCTCAGGCAAAAGAATAAATGGGGGAAACCTGAGATCTCTGTCCATCACCTCTCACTTTAACTCCCCCAAACTATTTAATTATAAGCAAGCTTTGCTCCAGGTGTTTGTGACAGTGAAATTGCTAAATGAAGACCATTTTAACCAAAGATTGGGTGATCAATAACATTCTATAGCAGTACCTTGTCGGATCAATAGCATTCATTATTTCATGGTTAAGGTAAGTAGCCTCCTTTGCAAGTGGAGGTCATTAATCAGTGCTTACTGGACCTGCAGAAAGGCTTTCTTAGGAGTCTAGTTTGTGTTAAGCCCTGCAGTGTAAAAGAGGTGGTGAAGAGGGTGAGATTCCTGAAAGTTTGTTCCAGTAAAGCACTAGCAGTGATGCTTGTCTAGAAGGAACTAAAGAGCTCTCAGTGCAACAGGATGCTTTTAAGTACTGTGATGTGATCTGGAACCTTGACAATGCTTTTTCCTTTCTCAGGCACCTTTCCTCTGAGGATGCTAAAACCCTTATGAAGCAGGCACTTGGTCCTTGCATCTGCAGCTTGTGAGGACTGTTAATCCAAGCCATCAAAAGGCAAAGCAGACACTCTAAGAGATTGGCCCAGGGTCATACAGTGAGTTGGTAGGAGAGCTAGGAATGAAACAATTAATTCATGGTTTTTAGTCCTTGGCCTTAATTACTATGGTATATATGTGAGAGGGTGAAAGAATGGCCAAGCTTTGTAATGGATTAATTTGGAACCTGATATTAAATACTGAAATGTGAGAATGATGTACAGATTGTTCATCCTTTAAATATAAATTGCCTTTATACAATGATGAAGATATAAAGTTTATATACATCCAGCATGATGAGTTGACTTGGCAGTGCTTTAGGTTGAATTTTCTAAAAGCAATAATACGCTCACAAAATGGGATTTTATTGTGTGCCTGCAATTCTTTGGGGTGACATATTTTGTGGTCCTTCATCATTCAGCCTTTTGAACCAAGGGGGATTTCCAGTTGATACTGGTGTCTATTATGATCTAGTTTCCTTGGAGAAGAGGAATCCAGAGATTCTTTAAAACAGCATGCCCAGATAGGAGATTGATTCTAGTGCTGAGTTACACCTGATGTTTGTGTCAAAGATCTTAGTGCTAACAGAGTAGGCAGTAAGTAGTTTCTGCTTGTCCTGGTATCTCTTGGCTAAATTGGAGGAAGTACTGCCTGAAGTGTCCAAGGATTGATTTAATATCAGCATTAAAGCCATCAGATGCTTGGGATTGATCTGAGCATGCACTTCTGCTACATACATTCATCCAGCTTTACAGTCAATTAATGGCTTTCTACACATTAATTATTAGTTTATTCTTTTGTTCAAGAATTAAGTCTCCTCTAACTGCTTCAGTAAATGCAAAGCATGCTATAACAAGGTTGCATTCAGCAGCAGCAAGTCACGCTATGCTAAGGTATTTAGCTGAAGAGTTGTAAATGTACCAGCTGCTCTTCACTCCAAATAAAATAAAAGATGCTGTTGAAAGGGAGGGTTTGTACCAGTGTGACATTTTTGAGAAAAAGGAATCTGAAGTAGAGAACTTCAGAGGGTTTTCAGTAGCTGTTAAGTGACCCAAGGACAGAGTTTTTAACTGCGCTTAATTTTCTGGTGAGTATTCTGGACAATGTCATAGTTCTGTTAATTCTAGTACCCAAGGCAAGTGCCACTGTATTATTTACTTCATGATAATTTAGAAATAAACTAAGTACAAGATTCTACTCTTTTTCAAGTGATGCATGATTGCTAAGTTTTAACAGAAAGCAGTTACGTCCCGTCCTAGAGCCAGTCATGTATCTGAAATGCAATTTTTTGAGACATGTAAAGCATTTTGGTCTTGGAGGAGCTAGTAGAATGTAGTACAGAGGGTTTTGTTTTGTGCCTGCTGCAGTTGTAACCATGTTTTTTTTATTTTGTTTTTTTGTTCCAGCGAAACCAGCAGTGTATGCAGCAGCAGTGACACTGGCCTGTTTACCAATGATGAGGGCCGCCAAGGTAACAACTGTCCTGTGATTTTCCTTATGTGCTGCTGGGGAATTTTTCTTCCCTTCTTTACAAGTACAAAGAAAGATTGATGTTTGAAGAGGGGCAGAGAGGGAAGTATGGGAGAAAAGCCAGTGTCAGGGAGGGGTTAGAAGTTAAGAAATGAGGGCTACAAAAGTGTGATTCTGATAACGCTGCACTCTTCCTGCTGAAACACTTTGTATGTCAGATCCATAATATTTGCAATATAAGAAACTATTATTATGGAAAGGCACAGAAATACAAGAGGAATTGGAGAGCTCTCCATAATGAAGGAGCACGGCTTATTATTTGTTTCTGTAGGTGTTTTAATTGTTGTCTACACACCATTAGTACCTGAATGTGTAAGTTGTTTTCTCTATGGGCAGGAAGACATGTGAAAAAAAATTACTTAATACTGATAAGTCACCTAATAGACTGCACTAAGAAGATGACAGTAATACATGATGGGTTTTATTTCTTTAAATACATGTTCTTCCCTTCCCCTTGTGTGCATTAGTTGAACCTAGTATTTTCAATGCCTGTTGTAGAATTGGTTTCTTAGGAGTTTTGATTGTGAAGTGTAATCTGGTTTTATTTATCAGTGACAGCACAGTGTCCAGTTTATGGGAGATGTGGCAGAAGTAAGTGTGAAATAGGTTGTAGTAGGGACATAGGCACTCAGGACTATTATATATGGAGCATGTGGACTGTGACCCTAGAGACCTGCAATTCTGTGCACTCTGAATCTGTCACATTTCACAAGCTAAGATTTGGATGAGATCTCTTCTGGGAATATACAAGTGCTAAAGCAATCAGCATCAGTAGCTCAGTAGGAAATGCTTCCACTAGCTTGTTACTGGCCCAGGTATCAGTCTGTGAGGCAACACAATGGGAGCAAATATGCTTACGTGTTTTCTGATATTTTAGGCTGTAGGCTGATCTGTTATGATCTTAATGGGCATAATTAGGGATTCCAAGTATCAGCTTTGACCTTTGCTGAAAAATAACTGTTTCCAGCCTCTGGCTCTTGTAAAGTAACAGAAAAATAAAATCTTTTGTCTTCTCTTTTTACTGATGACTGTTCAGGGAGAGCTGAAATTAGTGAACACTTGTATATCAGACGATAAAGCAGGGTAGTGGCTGAAGTGTTTTACTTCATCACCTGAGGCAAAATTGATGTAGACTGGGTACTCTCTCTATATATATACTTGTCTAGGTGATTGCTCTATATACTTGCCCTGGTTTTATATGCTGTTTTAAACATTAACTTTTGGCTGCTACTAGAAGGAGGATACTCAATATACAAGAATATGTAGAAATACAACTTAGATAAATTACTGAAATCGAATTACAGCCTTCCCTGTCTGGGAGCTAGAAGAGGTTTGATGTCCTAGTCATTGAGTCTGTCTGTTCAAACAGTTTATACTATGATAGTTTTCTGGCCAGGATGTTAAGTTATGTTAAAAGGGTTAAAAAACATTGTTTCACTTTCAGGCTAAGTAAGAAATATCTCCCTTTCTTTTTTTTTTTTTGTCACAGATCATCTTCTTAGAAATAGTTTTCTAGTACAGTTCCAAACTGAATAAGAGAAATTTAAGTTAGGAGTGTACTTAAATTAATGTAGTTTTTTTCTTTCCTTCTTTTGAGTTGCATCATATAACACTTATGCTGTTGCTAATTAAATAAGTTATTTTTGCAATTACACATACCAGTGCACTTCTGTGAGCAGAGAATGGTCTTAGTTTATAATTTGATCGTAAGGTGGATTTTTTTGTTTTGTATTTGTTACATGCATTGGGTTCTCTCACAGTGAAAATTACTGCAGTATTAGCATGTGATCCTGATTATTACAGTTTGTCTTGTGAAATTTGAAAGTAGTGATTTGAGGTATAACAGTCCATTATGCTCCTAAACCCAAAACTGTAAGGGATAGTTTTGCACAAATTATGATTACTTAGAAGAACTATCCAACATTACTTATTTGAATTTATCAAGAGGTGCAGAAGGATGTTTATATTTTAAGATAGAAATGGTAGGTCAACTGATATATCACAGAAATAAAAAGCAATGTCAGGGCTTTGGGATGAAATATTCTTGCTGTTGTTGATTTGAGTTGGTTTTGTGTGTTGCTGCAAGATAGCAGCATTTTTATTAGGATAAGACTTTTTTACTTTCTTGTACTGTTGGGTTTTTTTCCCCTGGCAAGATGTGTGGCTAGGCATAATGTAACTTGGTGAGGAAAAGAAAGTAAGTGGGGATGCTTGAGTTGAGAGTTAACGGTTGGTAAACAAGAGTTTTCCCTAAGTCAGGTGTTTTTTAAGGCACGATAAAGTACCTTGCGATTACATTGAACTGTTCATTAGTTGGGCTGCTGAAAAGCTACATGTGTCAGGTTCTTTGCCTTCCTACTGCTTTTCTCATATCCTGATGGTGGACTACCGCTCTCAGGAGTTTCTGGCCAGCCAGATTTACATGAATAGTGTCTGATGCAGTTCAGTTTTAGACTGCAACTGCAAAAATTAGTGACACAGCTTTATGGAGACTTTGGTCATGACTTCTGTTGTTGCTGCTTTAGTTCTGACAGTTTCTAACAAATTTTGATTGAGAAGAACTCACAGCGTAGTTAGTGCTTATGCCGAGAATGACCATTTCTGATAATTGTGCATTTTAGTCTTAGCTTCTGTCTTACAACAGTAGGGATCTTTCTCATCAGCGAGTACACTGCTTTTGCTTACTCTGTGAGCCTGGTCTGTTCCTCTCCTGAAGTCTCTCCTGTGACAGCCTATAGCATGTGCCAAATGATTGGCCTCTACCTCTGTCACAGTAATTACTTCAGAGAAAGAGTTCTGCATAAGACATCACACAACACTGAACTAAGGTTGATGAGATGCAGTAGCAACAGAGTGCTAAAACTGCCCTAGGCAGGTCTATAAAGAGGACTTTGTTCTATAGGGAAATTCTGTAGACTGATGAGTTGGATAGTTTAAAGCATTTAGTGAGGCCCCATAGTTACTGAGGATCATTGAAACGGAATACAAATATGAGAGGCTTCAGGAAGGAATTCCTAATGAGACTTCAGCTGTATCACATCCAAATATGTCTGCTTGTAGTATTTTGAGGGACTGTCACAGGGCACATTGATATTATTTGTGTCTAATTCCATCCTATTTCTTTAGGAGATGATGAGCAAAGTGACTGGTTTTATGAAGGAGAATGTGTTCCAGGATTCACTGTCCCCAACCTTCTTCCTAAGTGGGGAGCTGATCACCGATCTGAAGTGGAGAGGATTGACTCAGGCCTGGACAAGCTCTCAGTTTCTACATTTCTTCTGCCTTCACGGCCAGCTCAGAGAGGTAAGGTCCCTCAAGAATGCCATGTGTTTGAGAACTTTTGATGTGATGGCAGGAGTAGATTCTGTTTGTAGGTGTTGCATTTGAACTGGTATTGGTGATCTGTTTTGGTCTTTTTCCATGATCCAGTTTCAAAAAGCTGCACTACTGGAGAGTTTACTGAAATACTCCTACCAGCTGCCCACATTCTTTAGTCTTCTTTTTTTGATTTTTTTTTTTTTTAAGTATGGATTTTATTTGATTTGTGAATAAGTTGGCATATCTACATCTTTGAGATTGAGAACAAGAGGCAAAGGAGCTGGTCTGATTTAATTACTGAAGTAATGATTTTTCCTGCTAATTTTGTCAGGAAGAATCTTCTGTGTTCATTGCTTGGTTTTTCTGGGTTTGGTTTTCAGGATTTCATGCTCGCCTGAATCGCCTTCCAGGAGCTGCTGCCCGTTGTCTCCGAAAAGGTCGGAGGAGGCTTGTTGGCAAGGTATGCCCTTTGCAAAGATGATAATTTTGTATTTCCAATGCTGATCACTCCTGAAGTACCATTCTAAGATATCATGGAAAGTGGCCCTGTACATATTTTTGTTTCACGTATTGTTTGATTTCTTTGACTGTCAGAAGTTGATTGAGTGACTAAGTGGATTTTAAGGCACGTTTGGATTGGGAAAGACAGTTGATCAGTGCTAAAAGCAGTATGAAAGGAGGCCTCAAGATGAATGATGCAGAGCATAAACATCAGGAACATTTAGACAGAATGTAGGGGAAAATAATGATAGCATGAGACTTGTGCATACTTATCTGAGACTACAAGGGCAGAGAGGTGGCTCAGAGGTGAAGGAAGGCCAAATTTTAGATAGGGAAGCTGACTGATGCGAATGGCAGCAAAGGAAGGTGGTTTTAGCAGTTGTATTTTTAGAGGGGAGAAAGAAGAATAAAAGGATATATGCAATAATGCAGATGAAGTTACCCAAAGCCATTGAGTAGTTTTATTAGTATAATATATATATGTAGGGCAAACAACATACAAAGTACTAGTCCTTTTTCTAAAGGAATAAGCAATACTTTGCAGATGTCTGTTTTAAAAGAGAGGGAGGCACCTGTTTGGGTCTGCATCATGGAGCATTGAGTGCTGTGGTTTGTTGTAGAACAAGTTTCTGAGAAGGAAGGTGTTGACTGTGTTTGGCTTTTCTTTTATGCTCTGTGCTTTTGAAAACTTTGGCATAAGTTCTGAGCTCACTGGCTATAGAATCTGCTAGCTAGAGCGGCCCAGGGTCTAGAAAAGTGTGATAGTTGCCTTCAGTTCAGTCATACCTGAAAGATCCTTGTTTGCCCATTCTTTCTTCCACTCACCTTGCTTAGTTGTAACTAGCATTTAAACTATGAATCCTCAGCTGGAAAGAAACTGATTTTGGGTAGGGTTCCTCAGGCCACCTGCAAGTGGCTAGGCCTGGCGGCACACCTCTAATGATCCAAATGAGAAGGATAATATTTACTTGTTTAATTCATCTTCATCACCTTAAAGGGATCTTTGTCATTTGCAGCGGAGGTCACTGCTCCCCCTTCCCCATCTCCCTCGAAATTGTAATCATAAATAATGAGTTTCATTCAGAGCTCCCCGCCAGCGAGCTGCTAATTACCAAAAGTACGGCTTGTAATTTACACAGTAATAAACCGTAAATTTAAACATTATGGCACTTCAAGTTAATAATTTTCCTGCTGTAACAAATAGCCCATCTTTCACCCCTACTGCTACAACTGCCCCAGATTTTGAGTGTGTTTTGCCTATGTACTTGACACAAACCATACCTGTGAAAGACTTTTACCCTCATCTTCAGCCCCTTGCTGCAAAGTATACTTCTTTCTTAGAGGGAGCTGCTATGTAGATATGAACAGCTGGTGCTATGGGCTGTGTGTGTATGTATATGCCAACATCCAGCACATATGCAGGGCAGCGTTTCACAGGAAGCAACATGCTCCCAAAGCAAGTCCTTTCTCCTAGGATCTACCTTTTTTTTTTTAGCTGCTAGAGTTCCTGCTGCTGAATTGCTGCTTTCAGAAAGGGCAAAAGCTTTGTGCTTTTGCTCCTTATTTTATTCATCTGTGCTTGGTGAATCCCCACTGTTAGTGGAAGAGTGTAGTGTCCTGTCTCTCAGCCTGTTTCTGGCCCAGCTGACCCAACAACATGGAAAGAAGCACTTCTCAGCCATTTCACCAGCTCTTAACTGCATCTTTGTGCTGCATACTTTGTACTAGTTCAGTCCTTGGTGTGCCCCTGTGCAAGCAAAAATCATCACTAAAATAATAAAAACCAAGTATTGCAAATAAAATGGAATTATTTTCTGCCATTCTAATTAGTTAAATTGGCTCAGCTGATGTTCTAAAAGGAAAGAGTGAATATGTTTGGCTGAGAGTGGGCTAGTAAGGAAAGGATGTGACCCAGGGGAGTAAGATTTGTTCTTATTGGCAGCAGCAAGCTATTACGTCTGCTCACTGTGTGAGAGTTTGCAATCTTTTACCTGTCTTTGTGTTTCAGGAGACCTCCATGAGCACTCTGGGCACCGAGAGACTAGGTCATATTGTTAGCGATCCACGCCAGAAAGAGTAAGGCCCTTAACAGCTGTTGTATAGAACTTTGTGAGGGGACGAAGAACTATAGGGTCGTCTTCCCTCCTGGGGCTGAAGGGAATGAAGAGCTGGGTGGTAACTTAAGCATAACCTATGGAATGGGAGACAGTACTCTAGTGATGGCTTCTCTGGTTTCTTACTTGGAATGGCTGACTTCTCTTTGGCTTATATATATGTTTATATAAGGCTGCCCCAGTAGGGAGACACTGCTCAAATGCCCTTTTACTTACAGTCAACTTTTTCTTTTCTCCTCCCTTATAATGTGCCATTGTAATAACTGCAGATCTTCTGCGTGGTAAGAGAAGACTGAGCCCAATATGTTAGTTCTTTTAAATGCTTTGGTGTGGAGTCACACTATGGGTACATACCCAGACTGCAGAAATTATGTGGACAAGGCAGTCATGAAATTGCTTTCTCTTTCTTTGGTGCCTATCCTTTGGCATCCCTCTAATGCTGTTCTTGTTGGGGAATGAGTACTTAAGGATGGCACTTTTTGACTGTAGCGCAATGGGTCCAGCCTTCACCAGCTGTTGATATCTAGTTTTCTTCCTTGGATCTGAAATTTCTTGTTTTCATTATGAGTCCTGATGATATTTAATCTTTTTCCTTCTCCCTCCATCTTTGTTCTTCCCTTCCCCTTCTCTTCTGACCCCAACCCTCCTTTTTTCCCCCCATGTTCATTCCTTGGCATTGCTCCCACCTGTCCTTTCGACTCCGCCCTCCTTCCAGTTTTTGGTTACCATCCATGGGGAAGAGAGATCGCAACCAGGTAAGCTGACTCTGGTCTTCCTTTTTTATTTTCTTGGTTTCCTTCTCTCTAGAAAGAACACAGTGCTGGCTTCTGATTTCCCACACAGTGTGGCCTGTGCACATGAGGTAAGGCGGCCCTGTCCCCTGTCATTTTGTCGTGTCTTCTGGGCTTTGAACACAACCCATTTCTCAGGCATTATATTGTCTGTTTAAACTGAATAGCTCAGGAATTCCTTTTGTTTATCTCCCTGTTTCAGGTTAGTGTAGGCCTTCCTCTCTGACAGTGAGTGGGAGGAAAAATGCCTCTTGACAGGAGGGGCTTTGGCCTCAAAATTCCATAAGAATTGGAACATTTTTATTTTTAAATGCTTTGTTTTGCCTTGTTTGGCTCAGGCTTCTACTTGATAGTCTCTTCAACAGAGAAGGTAAAAAGTGGTAAGCTTAAATGGTGTAGTTAAATAGCAGCTGTAACAGAAAAATGTAAGAGGTGATAAGCAAGAAAAATAGGCATTCTTATAACTAAAACTCTTCTGTATGCACTTTTGTATTCTACAATAACTTTTTCTTAGCTTCAGTGCTAGGAGGCTTTTTTAGTTAGGATATAAGAGCTCAGGTTCTTAATAGCAGAAAGCAAAAAGGATCTTCAATTTGAGCAGTTGTATTATAACAGTGTTCGTGGCCATGCACACTCCCTTCTATTCCTCTGTGAGTTGTTTCATGGTTGGTGAGCAGTAGGACTGAAATATGTTTTCCCTTTCAGGTGACTAAAATTACATATGTGGCAAGAAATCATTTTCAGGCCTTTGTGCAATTGTGTATTTTCCATTGATGAGAACATTTCACATGCTGCTTTCATATTTCTGAAGATAGGAATGATAACTATGTCAGCTTTAAAATGACCAAAATAACTTACTTTCGTTTTTCTTAAACGAACTTGAATCAGCTACAGAGGGTTCCTGGCGATTCTCTCTACTCTGCAGTTGCAGTGTTACTTCACTGACAGTAAACTAACAGCCCCACTTCGGGAGGAGTGCCCTGATAGCAGCAGCTTTGTGGTGCATCTTGTTTCTCAGAAAGGTTGAGTGTAAAGGCCTAGTACTGATTTCTGGAGTTGCAGATAGCTTGTATGAGAGTCCTGCTACAGTTGTGGATTGTTCATTTGTCCTTATTAAAAAATGCATCAGTAATCCTAGTAATACAAGAAAAGTGTTCTGGAGATGGTGTAGCACTTTGCAAAGCAGATGAAAATGAATTTCCTCCTTGAGCTGTGAATTATAAATAAAGGGTAGATGCTGACTAGAAGTGTAATGTGGGGATCCCAGAGAAACTACCGGTCTAAACCTTCTGTTTGCATACTGAGCAAAGTTTGCTCCATGCATTGATAGACTAGATTTTTCCATTTCTTTCCTGACCATTGCATCTTTTACAACAAGCTGTCTTGTGCGGGTTTGATGCCTTCAGGATTTGTTTAGTGTGTGTCTAACAAAGGATCTTAGATTAGCCTGACCGTGCAGTGTTTTATAAATTTGTTTTAAGCAGTTTGCAAAGACAGTTTGTAGGGTCGGTTGGGAGTGGAAGGAGCAGGAATGAATTGGGAGCTCATTGTGAACTGAACCTGGTGGACCTGGGTCTTCCAGAGGTCTGTTTCAGTGATACATAAAACCATAGGGAATATGGGAACTGCTCTGTGGGAAGTTCTGTGCTTGAACCATTCATAACAGTGACCTTTCTCTCTACAATGTGAAGGTAGACAACAGGCTTTCTGAAAGAGTAGCAGGCATTTTGCTCATGGCATGCAACAGTAGAGCACTTATGCTTGTAGTCAACCAGCATTTTTAATAAAGCAAGTTGAAAGAGGAGTGTGCTAAGGCTGTCTGTTGTGAAAGGTGGTTATGAGATTTGCTGTTGCACCCTTTGTGCTAGCCTTTTGTCTGAAGTGAGAGTCTGTTCTCATCTAGTTTCAGACCTTGAGGTGTTGGAAAGGTCTCCTTTGTATGAACAACTTTAGGGACTAGACCTGAGCAGCTGTATCTGGAGACTATTTCTCTTAACGCTTTGCTTAAATAAAATCTCTTGACTTTCCAGTTCAATCCATTATCTCCTCTGTACTCTCTGGATGTGCTTGCTGATGCTTCCCACCGAAGATGCTCGCCAGCACACTGCACTGCCAGGTAACTCCCTTGCTCTGCTCTGTTGGGGTTGTCCCACTTCACTCTCATGGGTGTTTCTCAGTAGTACTATGTGGTCTCAACAATACTCACGGACCTGTAAGTTAACTTTTCCCTAGGATGCCTGTGTTCAAACTCAGCCTAAAACATACCACTGCAGTTTGTTTGAGAGTCTTAATAAGCTAAGTGCTTACAGTATATGAAACAGTGTATGACATAGAGGCAGAATTTTTTTATAAATAACTGTAATCTGTTCTGGAATGTGTAGTGAGTTGCTGCAAGTCTGCTGGATGGGTACAAATGGCATAGTATCATTGTTCACTATTAGAATCGGAACAAGATGAGAGGGAAAGTGCTGACAAGCTCGTGTGGGTGACATGCTGAGGCATTTTGGTATCCTGAGTGTCTAAAATAGACCCTCTGAGCAGATTCAGAACTCACCTGAGGTGACCTCTAATGGCTTGATATCTCTCTCTATTGCTAGAGCTGAAATTTAGATCTGGTCTGGCCAAAGTTAGGTATATTTGAGTCTGCGTAGTTGGAGCTCATAGACTATTCAGGCGCCTTCTGCTGACTAATCCTAAATTAAATTCATGTGTTGGCCTTAGAGGTGACTCCTGTTCTTTTGCTGCAGGTGACTACATAAAGGTAAGGTGCCCTTGAGCTCCTTCCTCATCCAAGTAGACAGAGCTTTGCTTTGGGCACAGTTCTGCTTATGTGCTTGTACAAGGGACCAAATCTGAAAGAAACGTCTGGACTTCTAGCTTCATGGCTTTCTTTTCCTTGTTAATTAGCAAATAGAGCATGAAAAATGTACTAAGGTTGTATGTGTCTGAACAGAAGCTTGGCACCCACCCAGCAAAGCCTCTCCTCCCACTGGCTTCTGCAGGGAATTTTGCGATGTCGCACCATGACCTCATGCTGCTGTAGCCAGCATGTTAAAGCTAGAAAGGGGGAGGGAAGATGAAATTGGCTCTTAAATGTTCAACTGGATGAGAATAAAAAGAATTTAGAAGATTGTGCATTAGCAGATTGGTTCTTTTCTGGGTTTTTGCCCCACTCTGGGGATGTCTTCTGCCTGTGAAACAAGAAAATTGGTTGGTGTCTTAATTTTCAGCTAGGATAACCTTTCTTGTGCCTCCAGTGTTTTACTTGGTGCTCTATAGAAGTTTGTCTTCCAGAAAGGAGAGCTGGACAAATCCTGCTCACAAATTAAACTGGGCAAAATCTCTACCTTTGTGATGATTAGTGAAGGCCCTTTCCAGAGCCAATCTCTTTCCAAGGGATTTTTAAACCTGTAGGGATTGTGTTTCCTAGCTTTTGCTGAGTGTGTACTCTAGTTAACCAATTAATAATATATGTTTGGTTTCCTCCTCTAATGAACAGGTGACTTGTGTCCTGGCAAACAATCAGTGATGAATTGTTACTGAATTGGTGGAGGAATTGTACCATCCCAGAATCAGTTGTGTTTTTAAATGCTTGCATTTTGAGAAAGTGGTTACTATTTTAGTATGAAATGTGCTCAAGAAGCTTTATAGGAGAAAGAAATACGTAAAGAATGAATGTGTTTTGTGGCCCCATGTACATGGCAAGAATTGACCTATTTCGTACAAGGTGCTTGCTTTATGTAAAGATGCTGCTAAGGGCACATAAGGAAATTGTTTCTTCACAGAAATGTTTTCTTGACAGTAGTTGTTCTTTAGGTGCTTTACATGCCAAACCTACTAGTTAGTAGTCCATTTTCTTACAGTACTTTCAGGTAATCTCTGTAAGCTCTGTTTAGCTATCACACCAATTAACATCTTCCTCTTTTGCCATGGATGGACTCAATTTCGGTAGTTTATGCTTTGGAAACCTCCTAACAGCTTGCACCTCATCCTGGAGAAACTACTTAGAAATTTTTGAGAATGGGATGTATGTGTGTGGAAAGCCAATCTCTTGAAATAATGTGAAATGTATTAGGGAAGAAATTGTCTGGACATTGTGGACATCCAGTTTCTTCAACCTGGTGCCCAGTGGCCATGCAAAATTGCCTCCCTCTGCTTTGTTTCTGCTATCATGGAGTGTGTCCAATGGAGGATACTTTCCAGGAGGAGTCTTGTCTTTGCTGTGGAAATGTTCTCTTTGTCTCAGTGGTGGATTTTGGTGCAATTTGTCTGGAAGACTGGTAACTCAGTGCTTTGTTTAAGTAGAGCTGAAGGCCAGAATACTGAGTGCAGTTGGGGGTGTTCAAGAAAGGCTTGTCAGTGTCAAGGAGGAGGTTCTATGTGCAGGGTTCCTTGGGAAGTCTTATTTGAAAGGCTGTATAAATTGTACACTACCAAGATTACCTTTCTTGATTTATGTCTGTGATGAGAAGAGATTTCATTCAAAGTGTATGCACAGCACTGGGGATTTCACACCCATCATTAGAAGCAGTTTTGTGTGTGTGGTGACTGTTATCATTAGTGGTATAATTTTATTTTGTGAAGCAAGGAGAGTTTCCTGCTTTCTTGCAGTCCTCCCAAGGGATGGCTGGTGTATTAATTTGCTGTATTGCCTCCTGGCTGTTCCCAGACTGTTTTTCCTCTTCATCATGGAATTTTTAATGGCCCTGCTGCCTCTCGGGAGGCATGCAAGGAAGAGTACCTCAGGGATCTCTTCTTTTTTTCACATGCCTATAATTACTCTCCTTTAAGAACACAAAGCGTTTGCTAATCATGTCTTGTCTGTTAAGGTTTCGACTTCATGATGCAGGCTGTTAAAAGCAAGCAAGTAGAGACTTGCATGGGCAGCTCAAATGATCCTTCCCTCTTTCCTCTCTGCCCATTCGCCTCTCTGGGAGAAAGAGTGGTCTGAACAGAATTTTCTTCTTAAACTCCTACTTAAGAGGATTTTGTATAGGTTGAAGCTGAATGTCTTGTTAGGTTTTGGTTATTCAGTGGTTCTGTTGGTGGGAAGATGTTACAGGTTGTTGGTTGATGGAATGTTATTGCCTTGAGGTAGGGGGGTAAGAGTTTCAGAAGAGCCAAGAACCAATGTTGCCTTCAATTTGAGTTTGAATGGCAGGCAGAATAAGAAAGGAAGGTAGAAGATAAATTGTCCCTAATGCCATTTATTATTTGTGTAGCCTTGAAAATAGGATTATGAGTGAAAAATGCAATTAAATCTTCCCACTGAAGGTCATAGGAAAAGTGGACCTTGGATGGCAGGTAGATGTTGATGGAGATGGAGATCTGAAGAACTGTATTAGACATTTGAACAGTACAAAGAAAATTGTTTTGCATGTACTCTGAGTTAATGTTAACTGTAAACCAAGAGTTTAATTTGGTTTAGAAGTGAGTCTGTCATCTTGCCTGGAACACAGGATAAAGATGTAGAGGGATGAATGATCTCCTTGTAAACTGCCAGCTGCCCCATACCCTGGCTTTGGTAGTGCTGTTAAATTGAACAGACTTGAATGTCTCAAATTCTAGTTCTAGCTCTAGAAATACGCTTGTGAAAGTAAATCTTCTGTCACTTCTGTATCTGTGCAGAGATCCTAATATTTCTGCCTCTTACCCAAGCATGTGGAAATACATGGATTGCTTGCAATGTTGAGCCCTTTCTGAGGCAGCTGAATGAGTGAACAAATGCTCACAATTTCATACTTTCCCACTTGACCAGGACAGTATCCAGTTCGTTCCATGCAACCTATCCACACATCTTTATCTTCCTTTACATAAGGGAATATGCTTTCTGTAAAAATGTCTGCTGTCAACTGCTTTAGGCATCTTTTTCTCTATTTTTTTTAAACTCCTTTTTCATTTAACTGAAGCACTTTCATGTCTTCCTTTGCTAAAGCCTGGCTAATATTCCAGTTGGGGATATAACTGAATTCTTCTGACAGGCATGCAATGAACAACAGCTATCAACCTAGTGTCACATGCAGTTTTCTGAGGCCTAATGCTCCCATTTTGGTGAATCCTAATTCTCTGGAGTGAAAAATAAATTCCCCTTGGCTTCAGAATTTTTTTTACTTGCTATTTCAAATCTGTGTACTCAGCAGGTCTGGCAAATATTAGGAGTCTTTCTGGCACATTTATTACATGATTCAGTGTGAAAATAGAGAATATAATAAATGGGATCACATCATATCAGCTTAGAATGCCTACATGGAAAATGAGAAGAAAATGCGTTCACTTGCATTTGCCACACATAGACTTTTAGGAATGGAATTGCCACATCATTACAATGCTTGCTTGGGGAACAGACTGCTGCTGTTGAAAACCTTTAGGATTTGGATGTTTAAGAAGTGAGCTGACCTGTTAGTGATTTTGGAATCTGCAAATGTGCTGTAGAAGCTTTCCCATGAGGCACTGCAGGGCGTAGGAAGCTGCAGTGCACAGGGAATATCTACAGTCTGATGTGATGGCAAGAACCACTTGCACACAAAACTCCCATGTGTGAGCAACTTGTTTTGATTTACACATGTTATGTGCTGATCAGACTTTGGTGCCCAGCTGGCTCTGTAGTCAAAGAGGAGGAAGAATTCTGCCTTTACTATTAATTTTGTGAAGCCACCATCAACAGCCTGAGGTAACACCTGAGGGCTTAGAGAAAGAGCCTTTCATTTGGCTTGTGTTTGCTGGGAATGTAGCATCACAACAGCAACAGCTGGGTTGTTGGGAGCTTTAGTAGCAGTATCCTTGTTAGAAGGCACTTCGCTTTAACATGAGGATAATAACATCCCTTATTTGTATAATAGTAGACTAATGCCTGCCTCTCACTTTCACTACAAAGTCCACAGGCATTGCTTCCTCTTAGGATAGGGTTAGAATAAAGAGTACAGGCAGACCAGCTGGGTGATGTGAGATTACAGCAAGAGGCATATGCCCACAAGTGTGCAGTGTGCCTTCTGCCTTCAAGAAGGCCACAGACTGTCACATTTAGTTCTGTAGGGCCTTTTCAAAGACCTTTGTTTGTGAGATTGAGGTTGTTTTTACCCTGGACTTCTAAGAGAGTAGACCTCACATTGCAATTTAGACTTCACAGATAGCAAAAGTTTCAGGGACCTGATGGTGTTCAGTAAAGTTCTTTGTGGACTGGTGTCTGCTTGTGCTCTGTATTGTCTCCACAGACTATATTGCCAGTCTAATTTTCTCTTAAAATCCTATGGTAGATGTAAAATAGTGGCAAGCTCCTGCACATGGTGACCTTGAACTGCAGAAGTGAGATAGGAGTCCTGTGTATGCAGGTACCAATAATTAAAAGAAATATAAATAAAGTCATAGCATAAATACGTGGAAAAGAAAGGAAAGGAAGCATTACTTCAGACACATTAGAAAGTACCGTGAATTTCAGCTTTCTGCATAGCAAAGCCTGCTTTTTCTCCAGTGTGACCTGCATGCAGAATCGGGTCGTATAAGTACTGTGTTAAAAACAAGAGATAAATCCATATTTCCTGAATAATTCCTTTAGTTTGTGACTACAAAAAATATTATCACTGTCAGAAAGACACTATAGACTTTTCATATAGAGTCGTTTTTCCTATACGTATGTAATTTTTCATTTACTAACTCCTGGCAGTGAGGGACTGCAGTGTGAGTTGAATATATTGCAGCCATCAGCTGCATTTTGCATCCTGCTTTGTCTCTCCAAGTGTGTTCTCCTTTTTCTCTTCCCAGGTTAGAATTTCAGTCTTCCCTACACTGTAAACTAGGTTTTTGCATTAGTCTCTGGTCACCTGGCAGATCCGTCTATGACTAAGCACTGCCACTTTGGTTTTTTCTTGTGACCAACCTGCCATAGTCCAAAAGAAACCAGGGAATTATTTTCTCATTACTGTTTATGCAACATTAAATAAAGTATGGAGGTCTAGCAGAAGAGATTGAAAGCCAGTAAGGACAGAGTAAGTACTATTCTCATTTGTCAGTATAGGCCCAGACTTTTCATCCAACAAAGCTCTGGCCTCAGGCTTCGTCACAGAGGGTGTTATGACAATGCACAGATACACGTTTTCTGTCAGCCTTTCCTGTGCTATTCTACTTCACAGTAAGTAAGAGTAACTGTCCAGAGAAGTTGTTAAAATTCAGCTTTGGAAGAGGAATTAATTGTTGCAGCTTGTCAGCAATATTTTCACATTTTATAGTTCAGGCTGTCCACTTCTATGTTGGGTGCTGTGTATGCTCATGACTTGACTTGCCTGGTGGTGCTGTTTGTAGGAATCTGCTCTTAAACTGGGATTTGCTAATTCTGTTACCTTATTGCTATAGTACCTGTGTGCAAACAAGTGATTGGAAATTTAGATTGAAAAGTGTGCTATCTACCAAAAATGTGCATATTTAATAAATTATGCCTCAGACATCCTTTCTGTCCATATCTTAATGAGGACTGTCATCCCTGTGTGCAGTCCTCTGCTCTTCTCCCTCCCAAGGTTCCTACCACCTGGAGATTCCCTGTATGCAGATTTATGGTGCCTGTAAAGTGCACCAGCTGCTTGAAACTGACACTTTTACCGCTGGGTCAGTCAGAGCCAGCGAGTAATCAATAGGTTCCTGATTTACTAACTGAAGTGTAGGTGATCAATAAGGGATAAACCTGAATGAAATACATGTTACAGAGACAATTTATGACCTGAGCCTTTGTGTGTTAAGAGGCTGGACTATTAAATATAGCATTCTTGCTAGTAATCCCCAGATGGAGTATTATTTGTTTTTACTTTTACTACAAGAAGGGATTTTGAGATTCTTCTGCTTTCATTTTTCTTTTTTCTTTTTATCTCTGTGTAATTGTCAGGTAAGGTTAGATGTGGTTTGAGTATGTAGCTGAGAACCAGGAGTGCTTATTCTAAACCTAGCTGTAATATTTGTGAACTGGGAAAAATTGCATAGTCTCTTGGAAATTATAGTGCACAAATTCTTTCCTAGGCCACAGTGATTCTCTACCAAGAATCAGATGCCTAATGTTGGTGTAAATTAATAAAATTAAAAAGGGAACATTTTTATTATCATTGTTTTTGTTATTAGTATTATTTAAAATTAGTTGGATTATGATATGTAATGATGTAGTCATCTAGTTAGTAATCTAATACTGTGTCACTGATGCAAAATAAAAAACTGAATCTTTTCCTCAGGCTATGTGTGCCTAGATGTTTCAGAAGACATGGTATAGCTCTGCTAAAATACTACATAGCCACGGTTATAGTGAAGTACAAAAGCAGTTTTTAGGATATGCAAAATCACTTAAAGTTTAGTCAGTTCAGTGTACAAACACAAGATTTGAATATGCAGTCTGTAGGTGTGCCAGTATTGAGCTAGACCGTGGCACAAAGTGCCACATCCAGTCATTTCTTGAACACCTCCAGGGATGGTGACTCCACCAGCACCCTGGGCAGTCCATTGCAATGTTTAACAACCTTTTACTTGAAGAAATTCCTCCTGATATCCAACCTGAACCTCCCCATGTGCAGCTTGAAGCTCTGCTTGCTTGTCCTGCTGCTAGTTGCCTCGGAGAAGAGGCTGACCCCCACCTGTCTAGAACCTCCTTTCAGGTAGCAGTGTCTCCCCTGAGCCTCCTTTTCCCCAGGCTAAACAACCCCAGCTCCCTCAATCGCTTCTCGTATGACTTACCCTGCAGACCCTTCACCAGCTCTATTGCCCTTCGCTGGACATGCTCCAGCACCTCAATATCTTTCTTGTAGTGAGGGGCCCAAAACTGAACACAGGACTAGAGGTGCAGCATCACCAAGTACGGGGGGCAGGGTGGGAGGGCGATCTCTTCTCTAGTCCTGCTGGCCACACTGTTCTTGATCCAAGCCAGGATGCCATTGGCTGCCTTGGCCACCTGGGCACACGCTGGCTCATGTTCAGCTGGCTGTTGACCAGCTGCCTCAGGTCCTTATCTGCTGTGTGCCTCTCCAGCCATTCTGTCCCCAGCCCGTAGCACTGCGGGAGGGGTTATTGTGACCAAAGTGAGGGATCTGGCACTTGGCCTTGTTGAACCTCATGCCATTGGCCTCAGCACATTGAGCCAGCCTGTCCAAATCCCTCTGCAGAGCCTTCCCACTTTCCAGCTGGTCAACACTCCCACCGAACTTAATGTTGTCTGTGAATTTACTGTGGGTATACTCAATCCCCTCAGGAAACTGCTTTGTTTGTATTAATATGTGTTCCCAGATTTGAAAAATTGGCTGTCAGTGAAACTTTGCACAGTTTAAAAATTTTTGTTCCTTAATGTCAGATGTAGAGGACAGGTCTTGTAGAAAGGTATATGTTTCTTTTATTTTGTGGTTGTGCATTTGTTGCAGATAAGTAGGTAGACCCTGCAGCATTCAAACAAACTGGACTAGTATAGGAATTTTTTTGTGCTTTCTACACTGTATAGATGTAACAGCACACTTCGGTGTTGTGTGAAGTCCGTAACTAAAGTTATAGATATTCTAAATATGCTGGTTTGGGTTTTTAAATAGATTGTGGCATGGAAGTAAAAACTCATGAACTTTTCCTCTTGTTGTCTGTAAAAGATTTCAGTACTTGTAAAAGTGTTCAGGATTTTTTTTTAAACATCAAAATAACAAACTTTAAAGACACAGGAGCTTTTAATCACTTAATCATCAAAACTTACATGGTTCCAATCTCTGTACCATGTAAGCACCTCACAGTCTTTAATGCATTCTATTTGCACTGTAGTTCTGCATTTTGCACATCAGATCTGAGGCTGAGAATGACCAAGGAACTTGCCAAAGCAACTGTTCTCGGACAAAGCCGGGTTTTGAACCTTTCCCATCTATATTCATTATGGATGGCATTTGAGAAAGTTCTCTGGTCTGCTGTAAAGACTATTGTTTCTGAATTAAACTTCTCTGCTTCCTACATCTAGAACTTGGATGAGTTTTCAGTTCAAGTCAGTCTCAACAATTCAGGTTTCTTCTTAATTGGCAAATAATTAAACTGAAATGGCCATCAGTAGGCTTCAAACTTAACAGTTGATATTAATGGAACAGATTATGCCTTTCAGCCAGTTTAGAGGTGCAACAAGGTTCTATTAGCATAAGCCAGATTCAGCTGTTTTCGCAGCACTTTGATGAGGAAATAATGATTTTGAAAATGCATGAGACAGTTTGGATTCCTAACTTTATGAATGTACTGGTGTAGAGGAAACAATATGCATGGACTATTGGCAGTATAGGTATATTCTAACGTGACTATAGTACTAAATAAATTGCAAAATAATTTCTGACTACGGAGCAAATATCACACAGTTTCTTTAAAGAGCAATCTTGCAGACATTTGTTATGCTTATGTGGAAGTAATAGTAGGACACATGTCATATCACTGCTTGAGCACATCTTTATGTGTGCAAGGAGTTATTTTAAAGTTACTACAAAACCAGATCCTTTAAAGGCTTAGAAATTATTCTTCTGACCAGTTTATGTATGTGAACTCTTAAAAGAAATGGGAGCATAATGTTATATTAACAAAGAATGTGAGCAAAACTTCCTTGAGAAGGTTTTGAATTGCGCTGCTTGCTAGTTAAGCTGATGGGAAGGTGGGATTTGGAGATGATTGGTCAGTCTTACAGAAATGTGATATTTAATTAGAGTTTAATTTGTTTCAATTCCTCCATAGGCAAACAAATGTCCACCTGGGACCACCATGTTCAAGGGACATCAAGAGGAAACGAAAGCCAGCTGCAGCCTCCATGTCTAGCCCAACATCAGGTAATTGCAAGCATTTTTAAAGTCATGTCCCCCTTGAGCAAAGTGCCATAGGAAAAAAGTGGTGTTACCTTGGTTTGATTACTGAAACATGTGAGAAAGCCTATCGTGTTTTTGCATAGCATCAAAAACTGCCTACTAAACAAATTTTTGGCAATGTAGCTATGCTAAGTTAATATAATTTACAGTGCTTCACTGTACAGTGGATAGTAATTGTTTCTTCATAAGGTGCTATTTCCACTGTCCTAAATTATGCAGTCCATGGTAACAGGGAGTTGATCAGTATGCACAGTGTGTTCCTCCAGTGTTGGACTGGCATTAGCTGGTGGCTCTGATGCCCTTTTTCAGGGTACTTGTAGACACTTTCACAGAAGCAAAAATCTGGCAATTTTTCTATTGTCACTGGATGAGACTACCTATTCCCTGGGGGTTGTCTTACTCTTCTGGATGAAAATAGTTTTTTCTTTTTCTTCCTCTGTGGATGTAGTCATTAAAATGCTAGTCTGTTTTCATGTGGCATATTTCTGGAAAGTGATTGATTACTCATCAGAATCTGAAAGTTTTAATCTGCAGAACACAGGAGTTTAGGATGCTACTTTCTGGCCTCTCACCTTACCCTGTCTTTTAACTATCAAGCAACACTTGTTCTTGCAACTAGTTTATTAAGAAACTATTCTTGTAATCTAGTAACAAGGCAGTGGGTAAGCTGATGGGAAAAATGGAGATGTGTAAACGGTGAGAAGGCCAAAGAAACTGATGATAAATAGAAGGAATGAAGCTCCTGTTTCTTCCTTGGGCTGATGGTTAGACAGTAAAGTAATGAACTAAGGAAGAACTCTGTGCTTCCTCTCCAGGCCACAGATCTGGATTACAAAGTGTCTGAAAGGTTCTGTACTAAAAAAGAAGAGAACGGAGCATTAATAATCTGTTGCTCAGCAGGAGTGTCATCTTTTATTAACTCTTTATTTAGGATATCCTTTCCTGGCTTTTGTGTATTCCATGTTGGGATATTCAAACTTCTGTAGTGAAAGGGTTAGTAAAATCATGTATCTAGCCACAGAATTTCAGCACTGGAATACTATCTTTTCTTTGTATGAATGGTAATATCTGACTATAATTTACTCTCAGAGTCTATTCTGTACTGCATTGCTGGTCACTTTCTGTAAGGAGAGCTTCTGTTTCTATGCCTACAAGTTTCAAAATACTATGTAAATTGTACTTACCTGACTAGGCAAATTGTATAGGGAACACTTTTGGAAGAGTTAAAACTGCATCTGGAGTGGAACTTAGCAGTGAAAGTAGCAACAGGTTTGGAAAGTTTTCTTTTTATGAATGATAGAGAGAAAATTAGAGTTATGTATTACAAAATAAGGAAGGAGTGTAGTTGCTAGAATACAGACAGCCTGCTTGTTCTGATCATCAAGAGACAAGTGCTGCAAGGTCTTTAATGGTCAGAAATGGTAAACATCTCTTCCTTAGACCCTGTTTAGAAATATCCCCAGCAAAGTGAACAGCTACAGGCAGGGTTTGTTACAATACTGACTTTTGGAAAGAAACTTTCATGATTGTATAACTGAAGCTGTGTCCTAGATGACCTTCTACAGCAGACTCACAATTACAGCTGGAGCACAACCTGAACATGTAACTTGGAAAATACTGAAATCTGCTAATATTTCTGTTAAAGGGGATCTTACTGTGGAATTACTAAGGCCTAAAAAAATACACTATATTACTCTGCAGTAATGTAGAATTAACTGGACTCTTACCTGTGTTAGATATTGATGAGATAGAAAAAGATTCTTCTCCCTTGCCATGCATCTACTCACCACTACATAAATGCCATATGCTGAGTTTCCTCTCTACCTGTGGAATCATGGCAGCCTCTTTTTCTCACTAAGAGGCTTTTTATGTTTCTGGTGTTTTGCTTCTTCTGCAAAAGGTGAAGCACAGGTGAATCAGAACGCAGGCCCGTGCCTGCCACTGCAGGCGCACAGCGGACTGGATTTCTTCACCTTTAAATAGCGTCTTAGCTGAGTCCAGCTGCTCTCGTCTCACTTGTTGACCAGGTCCTGCTTCAGTGATCTCCTTTTTTGCAACCTGAGTGCCCCATGGAGGTGAAGGACACAGCCTGAGCTGGCTTCATCAGTCAGCAGAACAAATGGGCTTGCTCTGCCGAACATCGGGCCATCTCGGATTCCACCTCTTTTATAGAGATGAGTGATGAAGAGGAGCTCGTTCCGCTTTGCCGCTGTATTAATACACATCAGGGGCCAGCTCCCGGCACTAAATCACGCTACTGCATACATCTGTTATCGGACTCCTCACCAGTGTGATGAACAAGACTGCAGATAGAGGCTTCCTCGTGTCATTCTTTATAGGATTTTCCTAAAAGAATAAATAGCTCAAATCTGTGCCAACACTATCCCCTGTCATTGTGATGAATTTAGCTTCTTTCTTAAACATGCAGCTACAAATCTTCCCCTGTCGTCTCACCCCTCCACCATCCACAGAAAGTTTTAAGCTGAATTTGGCTGAAATCAGAAGATGCTAATAAAAGGCAGATGAGATGTGGATGTTATTTCCTTTTGAAGTATAGGAATGAGAGAAGGGAGCTAGAGATAGTATTTATCTGGGATGCAAGCAAACTAACTTTATTCCATGTCTTCTCACATACTTTCATGAATGTGAGTATTTATGGGTTCTGGTAAAGCATCTTTTGCCAGAGACCCATATATGAATATCAAAAAAACATGCATTACTGTAACAGAAGTGCCTTAGGTCTCTATTGTATTGTTACAGCATTAAACTTCTGGTATTAATGCTGCTCTTTGAGGCTAACGGGCCTAAATACCATAACTGAGATAGCTGTTGAGACAAAAACTCAGAATTAATTTGCACATCAGGATGTGACTGCTTCAGAATTAAGTTGGGCAAATATGCAAATGTTCAGAGAGATTGAAAATTAAAGTTAGTGCTTTCCACACTACACAAACAAACAGTGTGAGCCCCAAAGCATGAGACTTTTAAAGAAGTCTGGCTGGTGTAGCTTGGCAGTAGAATAAGGAAATCTGGTATAAGTTAAGACTGACTGTGCTGGATTAAACCAGAGGCTCATCCAGCTCAGTGACCAAAAGCCAGTGCCTAGGGAGGAAGAAAGTCTGTGGTGATAAAGTTCCTTTGAGCTTTCAGTGATCTAAGACTTCAACAGCATGGATAGTGTCCTTGTGTTTAGTTACTTTCCACTGCAGTACAGTAGATTTGGAATAATGTCCCCAGTGGCACAGTAGAGCTTGTATGAGAAATACTGCATAAAATGTTATTCTCATGGTAGTTATTCTCTGATTTGAAAGGATTGATGAAAACTGTTGTGTGTGTCTTCAGTTTGTCAGAATAGGCTGCAAGCTCAGAAGGTTGTGCCATAAATGGGGAACAACTGTTGATCTTTACACTGATGTTTTCAGTGTTTACGTGGTTCAATCCTCTAGGAATGTGGCAGTGCACATGGCATCCTATTCAGCTATTACAGTGAGTTGCGGGTAAAAATCTGCATAAATAGATTTTTGTCTGCCTTGGCATGTATTCAAACTTGTGAAAAAATAATTTCTATAAGTTACCAGTTAACAGCCTGTGAAACTGCTTATCAGAGACCAATCTGATGAGGAGTAGCAATTTGGTGAATTTTCCCTCTCCTATTTCTTGCTAATCATTCATTTTTTTGTCAGGGTGGTTTGTCATACCCAGCAGCAAGAAGTCTGTTTCAGTCCTTTGCTTTTTTTCTTTTTGTGAGCAAAGATTGAGAGCTTGAGTGGGGAGGCTGCTAGCGAGGGCCACATAGTGTAGTATTGGTTAGTTTAAGGGCTTTGACTTAGTTTTGAGGGGTTTTTTCATGTTTCATATGACCTTCAGATGGAGGAAGTTGGTGAGCTAGACGTAAAATAAGCAATATACTGTTATCAGCTATGTTGTTTTGGCTGTATGGGAATGACTCACTGTTTCAGATGTACAGAAAAGCAGCATTGTTGAGGTTCCAGATCTACTGAGTGTGGAACCTCAAACATGGAACTAACTTTTTATTTAAACTTCAAAGGAATCAGTTCTCTAGTTGAGGCTTGTTATCCTTGAGGCCTGTTTATCCTTCATCCACTACAGAGCAGCAGACTAAAACACACAAACAACTATTATCTGTTATGAGACTACAATGAAGAAGAGATGTGTTTTGTACTGAAGCAGTTACTTGTTAAAAAAAGTTCTGTTTGCCCCGAAGACTCCTGTGGCAATTACTCTTCTTTACCCTGCCCTGTTCTGGTTGTGAGGATTGAGTGTTTCAGCATATTGAGAATGGGAGCAAACTCTCATATCTCTAGGTTTCTGACAATCCTTCTGGAATTTTGTGTGACTGTTGGGTTGAGCTATGGATCTCCAAATCTCTCATGCTATTACAATCCGTCCCATTTGAAGCAGTGGTTGTATTAAGAAAATGAAAATGAATTTCAACCTAGCTTGGCAAGTAGCATCTTGTCATAATATGCTGATCTACCATGTTGGATATATGTAGAGGTTAATGGTACTGCCTTTACTGTGTGAGAAGGAGAAGTATGTTTTCCTCTTTAAATGAGGTTGCAACCTCAAATTTGCCACGCCTTCAGAGACTTTCAGAGTCTCAGATACAGGGTTAATTGAGTCTTTGCAAAGATCTCAGGTTATCTTCAGATGAGTGATTGTGAATTTATTCAGTGTAAGTATGGGACAGCTAAGGCGCTTGGTTTTCAACAGGAACTCTCACTAAGGGAACTAGTTAGTGGACTGAGAATTTGGAGTTTTGAATGCGTGACTCATTAAGGTGAAGGTGTTAATGCTATCAAGAACATGTATTTCAAAGGAATTTGGATGGAAAAATTGTAGGAACTCGATAAGTAACACTTTCATAAAAGAAATTATACGTATGAGGCATTTGCCATGAAGTTACTTGTTCTAACTTTTTTTCTTATTGCCCTTCCCTACTCTCTTCCTCTGTTTCCCCTTTCCTGCAATTTTATATTTCAGCAACTTTATCTGTCCACATGGATGCAGCAGAATCAGAGCTACCAGCAACACCATCCTTGAGATCCCAGAACTCTGAATGGACTGGGAAAACACCAGCAACTGAGAAATCTACTATTGCTGCCTCCAGTAACTTTTTTAAAATGCCACCAGAGAAGAGCGTTGGATACAGCTAAAAGGAAGCATTGCAACTGTAAAAGCTTGCTAGATTTTGAAAGTACTTGTTTCTGGTGTGTGTCTGCAGCAAACATCTTGTTTGGCAGTAGTGATATCTTCAGTGTTGGTGCGTGATACGTGCCATCATCCAGACTGATCTGCGTGCCCCATGTACCTAAGTCATGTTTGTGAATCTATGTTTAAGAAAAGGTAATTGCTGTTGGGACCGCAGTGGCTTTTAAAAATATTCTTGCTATTGCTGTATTTATTATGCATTCATCTCTTTCCCTTATGCCAGTTCATATGTAATGGGTCATGTACAGATTCTTTTGCGTTTTCAGATCTTTATTCACCCCTGGACGTGTTGCTTGTTTGTGTGTTTGGCATTTTTGGGGTCAAAGTCCCACTGCCACTCAGGGAGGCAGAAGTCTCCCCCTGATTTCTTAAAGGCCAGAAGGATTTCTTGTCTGGGGAGTGAGGAGGGAATGCAAACAAGGTGAAACTTGGAACCTGAATTCTGTGTTAGCAGAATGTTTTCAGGCTGTATGCTAATGGACTCAAATCTTGTTGCTTCTGGCAAAACAAATATGGTGCTTGTCCATGTAGAAATTGCCATTGGCTCATTGGCAGCATCATTGTCCATTAGACCTTTTCCTTCTCCTTTGCTCTGAATGTCTTTAGTCTTGCTTGTGTATTGCATGTTCATTCTTAAACCTCCTACTGGATAAGGATTTGGAAGAGTGACTTCAGCATAAATGTGTAAACTGATGTCCTTGGAAAGGAACCTGGACCCCTGAATGTTGTTGGAGTATGGTATAGGATATACAGAACTTCCATATCTCAGTGTATAAATTAAAAAAATATCTATGAGTGTTTCTAAAGGATGCTTGCTATTGAAGGTAACACAACATTGAACAAAAAAGTCACTTGAAGTGTCACCTAACTTCAGAGCATTATGGGTATTGATCAGACTCCTTCTGTCTCATGCTTTCTCTCCCTTCAAAAGTATTGTCTGCTATACCTACCGGAGGTGTCTCCACCTGCTGATGATTGCACATTGCTCTGCAGCGTACACAGAAGAGAACTTCATAGAACTTCCACTTGGTCCACTGTTAACCTGTCTTGCAGAATATATGGACACTGATTTCTTCCCTCTCTTCCTTTGAATTACTCTGGAGCTTGTCTTGGGCTGTGTTTTCAGAATATACATGTGCATACCATGTGTCAAGGAACAGGTGGCCTCACAGCTTCTTAAATCCTTTAAAAATAGGATATATCTGTATGAATAGAACTCTGCTTCCCTCGTCGTGTGGAGCTTTCAGACAGGACCTCTTAAGCTTGTAAAATTAATTTTAATTGTGGAGGTGTAGCTAGCACTCTTAAGCAGATAACAAAATTTGCATGTTTTTAGTGGTTCTGCAGTGTTCTGCTCTCCCTTGTAGTAAATCAAATAGCTGAGGGACAGATTTGATTGTGAGAATATGAAGCAGTGGTTTATATTTAACTCTGTATTAAAATGTTAAATGGTCATAACGTACACAAAACAGAAATTGAATGACTTGCTAAATCATGATTGACAAATATAGTTAGTTATACTACAGACACCCTGTCCGTGTCTGATCCCTTAATACCTACTTATTCTTGGGGAGATATCCAAATTGGATTTATATTTTGCAGCCCAAGCAAACTGTCAGATCTGTCATNACTTGTACATTTTTGCCATAATGGAGGCATATAGAGGTCCAGTCCATTTGGATTACAGGACAAGCTGTAAGGATTTTGTGGAGGAAGGAGTGTTGCTGTTTTCACATAATTTGGTTTGTCTAATTTGTAGTTATTTTGAGCAGTGGTGCCTGAAGGGTAGCACAGGAAGTCTCAGCACTGGAGGGCCTTTAATCTAGAACATGTGAAGGGAAGGTAAACCTGAAGGAGTAATAGCTTTACTATCTAGTACTCATGAATACAGTAAAGGGGAAAGGTAGTCACATTCTCCTGGCAACCTGCAGATACATTTTAGGATTGGAAGCCTTGTAATCTAAACTGCATGCTGTTTCAATGACAGGGAGTGGTTCCCTAAAAGAGCTTTTGTGAAATTGAGTGGTTTTGATCTCATAAGGACACTCCACAATGTCTCTTGGTTTGAGTCTGTTCAACAGGCTTACTCAGATTACTGATCATTCAGCTAAAATTTTCTATTTAGCCTTTGTATTCGTCTTTTTAAAACCAGTTCTGATATATCTTTCTACATTCCGACTATTGTCCCGAGTAGTTCTTTTTTTTCTGTGGTGTCAGGATGGTTCTAAAACCATATAAGGAAAATGTTAGGGACTCAAGAGCCTTCATCGCATTGGGGTATCATGAAGGTGGGTTGCCATGCTTCTTGTGACTTTTCTCTGGGGACAGGGAAAGATAATTTATCAGATTTTCCTATTGAGGTCAGTAGCATTGTTGATCTGGTTAAGCCCTTACTTAGGTTGTAAGCTCCTAGAAGGTATTTCTTGTCTTTAAAGGCTGAATGCACCTGTGACAGCACTGAAGAGTAACTGTGGCAGTTCTTGTCTTGGCAGACCATACTTCCTTCTATGGCAAATTTCTGGGAGTGCCAGGAGACTCAAATTATTGCAGCTGTCCTGTCTTTCCTATTTCTAGGTTAGAATCCATTTAGAAATCAGTCAGGTTCTCAACCAAATTTGATTCTCCTGAGGCAAGCTAAATGAATCTTGTTACTCCTGGCTATTTATCAACATTTTTCTTCAGGCTTCAGTAAGTTGATACAGATTTTAATATCTGCAGCATTCTTAGATGAAAAAAATAGGTTCATTGTTTTGTCTCTTTTTTTCTTTAAGGCAAGTTTCTTAGAAGTCACAATCTGCTCTCACAGTACTCACTGTGAAGGGTACTGCTTCTGATGTGGATTGCTTGAGTAGAAACAAATAATAACACCTTGATTTGGTAGCTGTGCTTCTACTAAGGTGGTCCAGTATGTGATTATTGCTTCAAAGACACACACCTCACTCATTGTCTACCAGGACTCCCCAGTCTTTTTCCAGTTTTGTCTCCTCTCCTTGTCCTTATGGGAGACTTCCCAGACATGAACTGGGAATACCATACTGCTGTGACAAACAAGTCTGGGAAATTCCTGAAGTATGTTGAAGATAGTTTATTGTCACAAGTACTCAGTGAGCCAGCTAGGAAAGATGCCCTCCTAGACTTGTTATTTATGACAATGGACATTTAGGAAATGGCCTTAAGCTCAGACAGAGGACATTCAAATTAGATATCAGAAAATTTGTTTTCACTGTTAGGGTGGTCAGGCACTGGAATAAGTGGCCCAGGGAGGTGGTGAAGTCAGCATCCCTGGAGGTATTTAAGAGGCATCTGGGTCTGGCACTAGGTTATATGGTTTAGTGGTTTAGGGGTTACAGTAATACTGCAGGGTTGACAGTTGGATTTGATGATCTTAAAGGTCTTGTCCAACCTTGATGATTCTATGAACTCCTGGCCTTGCACAGGACAGCCCCGAGAATCACACCATGTGCCTGAGAATGTTGTCCAAATGCTTCTTGAACTCTTCAGACCTGGTGCTGTGACCACTTTCCTGGGGAGCCTGTTCCAGTGCCCACCCACCTCTGGGCTAAGAACCTTTTCCTAATATCTAACCTAAACCTCCCCTGACTCAGCTTCATTTTATTCCCTCAGGTCCTGTCACTGACCACCACAGAGAAGAGATCAGTGCCTGCCCTTCCACTTCCCATTGTGAGGAAGCTGTAGACTGTGATGAGGTCTTCCTTCAGTCTCCTCCAGGCTGAATAAGTCTGGTTTGGAGAAAAAAAACCCACTAAAGGTTGACCCTTCTTCTCTCTGCAGCTTCCTGAGGATGGGAAGCAGAGAGGGAGATGCTGAGCTCTTTTCCCTGCTATCTAGTGACAGAACACATGGGAGTGGTTCAGAGCTGCATGAGGGGAAATTCAGACTTGACATTAGGAAACACTTCTGTCCAGAGAGGATGGTCAAACAGTGGAGCGGGCTTCCTGGAGAGAGGGTTGATGCCCCAAGCCTGTTGATGTTTAAGAGGCATTAGGATAATGCCCTTACTTTAACATTTGATCAGACCTGAAGCAATCAGTCATTTGCACTAGGTACTCATTTTAGGTCCCTTCCAATGAAACTATTCTATTTTATTCATGAACTTCATGATGTTTCTGTCTTTTCATTCCTCCAATCTGTCAAAGTCCCTCTGGATGGTATCCCACCCTCCAGCATATCGGTGGCTCACTTCCCCAACGTGCCGTTATTTCTGATCTTGTTGAAAGTATGTTCTGTCTTTTTCTACCAGGTCAGTAATGATCACTGAACAGTACTGATCCCAGTATTGTCTTCTGAGACATGCTTTTTATAACTGGCCATCATGCAGATTTCAAACCCTTGATCATTTTTCTTTTAACCTGACAGTTCAGACAGTTTCTTACTGACCTTTCCTACTGGATGCTGTCCAGTCTGTAGCTCCCCCATTTGGCTGTAAGGATACTATGAGAGACTGCACCAAGAGGCTTACGGAGGTCATTGGAAACAGCATTCACTGCCCTCTATGCATCCACAGAGCCTGTCATTTCATCATAGAGAGCAGTCAGGTTCATAGCCATGCTTGTCCCTCTTTTAATCTGGCAGCCTGTTCCTAGTCACCTCTTTGTCCTTTGGATGCCTGGAAATGGCTTCCAGAACTTGCTCCATAAAGCTACAAGGGACTGAGGTAGGGTGACTAGCCTATCATTCCACAGATACTCCTTCCTGTCTTTTTAGAAAGATGATGTATACATACCCCTTCTTGTCACTGGGGACCTCATGCAATTGCCACAATTTTTCATAGATGACAGAGACCAATCTTAAAATGACATACTTTTATGTACAGGGAGAAGATGGACATTCAATGAAAGAGAAATCAAGAGCTGAGAGGGGCACATTTACTAGTTGTTTTTTGCACATTTCCAGTAGTTGCAGTGAGCTCTAGTCAGGCTAAATGTCCAGTTTGGTAGGTACTGGAGAAGTTCAAATTAAAAGAATATAGTTTCTGGCCTGATGGATTTATGATTTTAAGGTACAGTAAAGAGTGAAGAAGGCAACAAAACAGTAGCTGGAGAGAAACTTGTTAGAGGCTGAGACTAGTGCTACCAAGTGATAGATTAGCTTCATGATTGTGGTGTGCAGAGGTGTGTCTTGCCAGCATCATTCCTGAATAATGACATTGAGTCGGTCAGTGCTGTCCTTCAAACTGTAGAAACTCCTGCTGTTATTTTGTGGTTGTTGCACAGACCTGCTTAGCGAGCAGAGGATGAAAAGGAAAATTGGAGGAAGGACAACAAGAAGGGTGATTGAGTACATCTTTTATTGTAACCCCTTCTGTGCCAAAGAAGGAAGATGCTACAAAAAGCAGTACGTGTGCCTGGATATTGAAAAGGAATTATGTCAAGTGGACAAAAGCTTTGCTTTGTTGTCTTGAGAAACAGTTTGTAACAAGAGAGCTTTTCAGTGAAGCAAAAGTGAAGGACACTACCTGTAATTTGTTCAAAAAATATATTTTAATAGTCTGTTAGGAGATTATCAAAGGAGGACAAACTCTGTTCTCTGTGTGGTAATTTGTTACTATGTCTTTGTCTTCTGCATTCTGTTCCAGTTTGTGTTTTATGATTGAGACATCCTCCTTTTATACCATCAAATATGGGAAAAATACTTTACAGCAATGCTTCTTAAGGCATAAAGCATATGGGGACACTTGCTATGCAGAAGGTAAGACAAGATTATGTTAGGCCATTAACTTTTACCCAGTGCAAGGATTGAACTCAGAATACAGAACATAATGTCTTAATTATACCAAAGCATCTCATTCTGAAGAAAGTGAACAGTGCCATAGGGAAGTACAGGGAGCCTACACTGGCACCAGTGCTTGGAGACCAGCACATGGCTGGCCCTTAGTCATGTGGCCTACAATACAGGCTTGTATTGTGGACATCCTTCTCAACTTCAGTGTGGGTAGAATGCCTTCCCAGCTGCAGACATGACTGAGAGTGTGAGTCCAGTGAGTGGGCAAAGATGTGCTAGCTGGCACAGTAGGAAAAGACAATTCTTGTACCAACGTAAAGGATTGGTAAAAGTGGAAAATGGACTGCTACAGCCAGTTATGTCAGAGAAAGATGCAAAATATGTGTACTTGCACACAATCAGGAAAAGTATTGCTGAGCCCTGTGTTTTATGACCTAGAGTATTCATTGTCTTAAAGCAGAGATGCCAGTATTAGGAGGATGATCAGGATTTTGCAAAGCTGCCCTCTTGTCCTTGTAACGTCTGAAGGAAATGCAATGAACAGCATGAAAAAGGCTGCACTGGAACAGTCCAAAGGTCTGTCTTGGTAGTCTGTCTCTCACAGTGACCAGGTGGCTATACCTAAGGGCTACTGTGAGACTGGTTATATACTGATGCTTTTTTAAAATGTTCTCTTAGCCCAATGTCCTGTCTCAAAAAGATGTACAAACTCTTCAAGACTGGAGAAAAGTTTTGTGAACCTTTTGGCTATAGTATTTATCCTGCAACGGGATTTAATGATATTTTTACAAGGACATATCCTGACTTTAAAAACATCAAGGAAGGATTAGTTCATCTTTGTAATCAGTTTTATTATTAATTATCCTCTTTATAAGTAAATTGCATCTTCTCTTGGAATAATTTTTTCCTAATACAAGATCCTGACATTGTTCCTTACTATGCTTTTTTTTTTTCAGCAAGGTTGAAAAGTCTTGTTTCTTCTTTAGAATTAGACTTTTTTGACATGTATAACTACACTATGTCCAACCAACAAGTCCTGTGTAATCTGCTAAGGCATATAAGTAATTTTTCATAAGCTTCACACTGAAAACTTGTCATATAACCTTTAATTCTGCTGCATGAAAATCCCCAGTATTCCACATCCGTATGCATTCAGTTCTAGTGTCTACACTTTGAGTATTCTTTAGAGTTACGAGTAAGAGTCACTTACAGTACTCTTTACAGAGTGTTCTTATATTGCTATTCAAGCTGTGTACACTCATATATCCAAACATCATGCTAACCTTTGCTGCCCAAACACTGCTACAACACTGCCATAGAAGGTGATATTCAGGCAGTTGACCACGAATCTAAATTTCTTACTACTGCTTTTCAATGCACAGAATCCCAGAAAGTAAGAATTTTTTTTTATTCCAAAGTTTATTGCATAATTTATTATTACCTGTGTGGTAGAAAGCCCTCTATGGAGTGGAAATAGTAGATAATAAACTATTTCTTGTCTTGTGCAGATGAGCATAAAAATGAACTTGAAACTAAAGCCTAGATTGCCTAGATGGGTGCATGTGAGACTCCATTGCTGGAGGCATCTCTAAGAGGGCCATGAACTGAGATTAGGCTGGCCTGACCAGGGACCTGAGGCATTGCTGAAGCCATTGCATTTTCTCTCAAGTTTTGGCAACACCAGACAGTGAGTCAAAGCTACCATCAGTTGCATTTTAGCTTTCTTCTTCTGTCACAGAGGTAGTTCACAGACAGGTCTATGCAAAGTCTATAAAGAGCAGCTTTGTGCACGTTCCAAATGTTTTATGAGGTCATAAGATTTAACTGTTTGATAGGAATTGGACTCCAGGTTCTTAAGACTCTATTTTAGGGGTAACATGTAAATAGGAGAGATTATTCTGTCTTAAAACATGATGTGTATTCTCTAAACGAGACTCTAGCAGAATCTCTTTTCTGATTATAGAAACTGGAAATAAATCAAAATATGAAAGAATTGTTTTATCTGATATAAAGTGAACTGAGTTGAGAGTGGGGGAAGAGAGGTTTCACTGGCATCTGACTAGATTTACAGTATTGAAATGTCCATTAATCTGCAGGCTTCCTTGACTGTTTCCTTAAGTATAAAATGTAACCTGACGGTCTGTAGGGAGTTACTAAGCTTTTGTTCCTTTGAATTGCAAACTTGAGTGAAGGATTTGAAGTAATTTATCATGTCCATTCTTTGGAGTTGTTTTGTACTGATTTTGTTTCCCGGTTTGTCAGGACATTGTCTCTGGACAAGTGAGATGCTCCCTGTTTGGAATCTGAAACAATTCCAGAGTTTCCTAAGTAGCCTCTCACTTCCAAGTCACTGCTTCAGATCTGCCTAGTCCCAAAAGGGATTTCATTTAAATGAGCAGGTCAGTTTCAATTGATAGTGTAATGGTTATCTATTCATTTGCCAGCATTGACATACTTTTAAGTTAGATTGGCATTTTTCTTTTTATCATTATAAAAATGACTTCAAAGATCAGATGAGCAGTGGACTTTGAATTTTCTTTTGCCTGTGTTTATGTCCCAGTATTGGTAGCTATGCGCAGTTATGGAAGGAAAACACAAAAATCCATCTACATTGACTGTTCTAATGAATAAATTATAAAAAATAAGCTCCCAAGTGGATTGAATGTTTTTAAACAAAAATATCAGGATCCTTTGGAAATGGCTTCAAATTTTCAACACTGTATTGGGGTGAGTGGGAGTGGTGTCCAATTTTTAAAAGTGGTGATTTTTGTCTTGTCTACAAACTGCACATGTGGGAATTGGGAAGGGTTGCCAGTGAAATGTGTTGATTTTTGTTAGGTACAAGGAGTTGGAACAAGGAGCAATAGATTCTCTTTTGGGAAGGGCTCAGATTTGGCAAAACTATTGGTAACATCAAAAATGTCAGATATCTAAAAATTAATATTAGCTGGTTCAGTCTTCCACCTACTTGAAATTTTGTAATTTTTTAAAATTTTTGAATAATGAACCTTTTCCTTTGATAATTGGATTAATTTCTACTTAAAAAAAAAAAAAAANGACTGTGTTAGCCTTTATCTATTTTGGAGTTTTTCAGACATGCTTGCGTCATGCTTTTCTAGCTCAGAAAAATCAACTGAAACTGCAAATGAATACAAGTAGACCTGCTATGTATTAATAGAGAATTTCTCAATCTAAACAAAAAGTATTTCAAGTCCAAGGGTGCAAATTTTGTTCTCTACTGAAGTAAAGCAATTTTCCAGTGAGAACAGATGCATAGTAATAGTCTTTTAATGAAACATAGTATAGAGTTTCAAAGTGGTAAATGACATTAACTTTTTTACTGATGGATCCAGAGGAAGGTATCTAAAGATGAGAATGTGAGCAGATGTGGGTCAGGAGTTGCTGCCATTAGGCAGACATAGCACACAGATTTTGCAAAACACACTTGTAAATTTGTCCTTAAAGACTGAAGAATTGTACCTAAAGATTCGAGAAGTCTTCCTCTGACAAGTGTTGTAGCTCACGGGCTGCCTGCAGGAGCAGTGATGGCAGACCAGTGGTTCTGATAAACTAATGCCAGCACTGACACTTGTATTTTCTTAGTAATTTTGATGCCAGCATCCTGAGAGGTTCACCAGTGTTGCCTTAGGACTCTTCTTTATCCTGCTTCACCACATACTTTGCAAGTGCTTGAACTCACCTAATCTCCCTCCGAAGGGAAATAGGCAGTCCCATTTTGAGAAGCCATACACTCCTGTTGCTGAGTGTTTTATGGTGAGTGAAAGAAGTCCTGTGTTTTCTTTCTTGGCTGTTCAGTGAGCAGCAAGAGGTGCTTTTGGGAGCCTTTTATCCCTTACTCGTCCCTTCAGATACTGTGGAGACAGCAAGAAATGGGAGTGAGGAGTGCAGTGTTTGATTTCCAGGTGGAAAGAGGGACCACGACATCTGGCCATTGGCCTGCACTCAAGCGGTGCAGGGGCTACCACCAGGCTAACTGGGGCAGCTGGCATTTTATGCTCTTCTCACCACACTGGTAAACTGGATGCCTCTAAACCACAGGCTTCATGTGTTTACATATTTATTTAGGCATTTCAACAATTACCTTCTTCAAACCCCCACCCCTAAATAACAAAGAAAAGAAACCAAAAAATTTGTGCTCTGATGCCACGGCTACAATTTGAGAGGTCCAAGTTGCTGTAACCAGTGCCCTTCCACATGTGCAGGACAGTGCAGTCAAGCAGTTGCCTGATTTGTTGTTGGGTATGAGGGTTGTGTGTCTCGGCCTGTCCATCCCCCATTGCCCCTTTTGCACCAGGTTCCTGCCTTAGTGTAGGACAGTTGAGACTCTCTGAATGTACAGCTACTGGCCTTGATCCTTTTTTCCCCCCCTCGTTTAGACTGACTTCAAGCTTTATTTACTGCACAGCATTCAGACTCCACTCTGATCAGTGGAGAAGTAATTTCCTTGTTAGTGTCTTCAGGGTACCTCCTGCTATGGCAACTCAGAATGTTAATGAATTGATGTGCTGAGCATTTGGATGTTACTGTCACCCCTATTGTATAAATGAGGAGGTTAAGTCAGAACAACTGAAGCAAAACCCAGGAGTTATCTCTGGATTTCTGGGGGGCCTAGGATGACATACCCAGGCACTGGCAATTTGGAGTGACTTACTTTGTGGCCTCTGGTAGGTTCAACTCACATTTCCTACTAAATTCCATAGCAGCTGTAAGTGCTCAGAGCTCCTGCCAATCCAGCCACAATTCCTGATGAGGTGTGTAGCACTGTCCTCATTGCTGAAGTTTCTTTCTGCCTTCTCAGCTAAGAGAGAGATGGCAGCAGGCAAGCATCTCTCCAGGGCTGGTGGTCAGTTGCTTTCATTGTAAGAACTTGACAGTTTCCAGCTTTCAGTCTTTGGGTCTGATTCATTTGCTGCTATTCTCCTTCAGTTCTCGGACCTTGCCTGTCTAGAGGTGTGTGTTCTGGCCTCTGTATGAAGCTAAATTCTCAAAATAATAAACTCTGTGATCATTTGATTTGGCGTTATTTTAAAGTGCATATACCGAGGGACAACTTAGGATGGCAGTTCATTTCTTCTCTTTTAATTATTTTTATCTGTAACCAGATACATGTGTGTCTGTGTATATATATTATTTATTTTTGGAGTAGGATTCCTTGGTATGTATCTACTTTGTATTGGGGTTTTCTTATAAAGGCACTTTAGTTTCCCCAAATGTGTGTTGTTTCTGGAAATACTATGATTCCTGGACAGACTTCCAAGGGATTGAGAGAGCAGCCCAATTGCATAGTATTGCAGAGAATCTGCCATGAAATAACTTGGCTACTACAAGCTGAGAAAGAGCAATAGGTAGGTGAAAACTTGCTATTGAGCAGTCACACTTTATCCACTTTTACCTTAAGGTCATAGGATGATATGAATATTAACTCGTGTCTTACAGTGATATTTCAAGTGTTGTCCTCTTGATTCTTTTCTCTAAACCTCAAAGTAATGATTGTCCAGTGAAGAAAACCTGGCTGTTGTTTAACAAATGATAAGCTGCCTGCTAATGCCTGTGGTAGGTTTTTGTAGGCCTTGCCTGGTAATCAGGTCAAAACATAGGAAATATTCCAACCCTTCCTTTCAGCAAAGTTTTAAAATATCAGAAATCTTAGTATATATTTTGGGAAAACTGCACTCAGGACAGAGACCCTCTTTGGAACTGGAATCAATCATCTGACTGAGCTGTATTAGAAAGGAGGAGAAAGTTGCAAAAAAAAAAAAAAATCCACTAACTTTTGTCTTTAGTATCTTCTGGTTAGTTCTGTTCTCTCCATGGACTGTCAGGTCTAGATATTTTAGTGCATCTTTAAAAAAAACAACCAAAAAACAACCTAGAAACAACCTTCCTCTCCAAGTTTTTTATAGTGTTCCTTTGTCAGATATCGGATGGCAGGCTCTGTTTGCAGCTAAATACCCATTTCCTGATATAAACAGATACCATTATCCTGAAAGATGAAAATCAGAATGTTTGGATTTCCATTAATACCATCTTGGGATTGAACAGGTGGCTGCAATTGTAGTTTTCTTAATCTTGCAATAAAGTATTATGGACTACATCATTCCTTGCTCACACATTGCATCTCACACCTGTGCTAAATGGGCATTTTCTGAGCAAAGTGCATTGTTTGCTCAACAGAAGCATAAAAGATGACACATGGTATGTTGCTGTACACCTTCCCTTCTCTCTGCTAATCACTGTGGATAAAGTGATGATTGTGCACTACCCTGTGACTCAGAAACAACTTTGCTGAAAACCACAAATTTATTTTGGGTAAGCTACATCTCACCTGTATGTATACTTAAATGTAACTGTGTGTTTGTTCTGGAAAGGACCCATATGCTTGTCACAGACAACTAGCAACTGGAAGCACCAGAACTGGTGTATTCAGAATATGACTGCTCTGTCATTCTGCAAGTACCTTGAGTGTTTAGGATATGGATGAGTACAACTTCTTCTGCTTGTCACTGAACTACTGCTGGTAATTGAAAATTGGAATACAGTGTTCCCTGGAGAGTTTGTCATGGAGCTCAAGAGGTTAATATGTAGTTATGTGATGATACTATAATTTTATATGCATCCGCAGATACTGCTAATAGGCATTAAAGTGGGCCTTTACATCCTTATTATGGGTCAGTACTTGATGTCATAATAAAAAAGTCACATCAGAAAAGTACAGGATAAAAATCTGATTATGCACCTTTTGGAGTGTAAATGGCTTTAAAATTCAAATTGTCACCTGGTGGGAGGATCAGGAAAGAGTCAGAACAAGGGCAAAGGGGCAAAGCTGTGAGACACAAGGGGCAAGATAAAGGAGGAAGAAAAGCCAGGCTGGTCTAGGCCTTTGCTTGGGTAGTTTATATCCATATGAATACTATACCCCATTATTTATGCCCTTCATGTAATTTCATTAAACATAAGTGTGAGTGAAAGGTGGACTTTGGGATGGGGTGTGAAGGTCAGTAAGCTCCAGATCTTGTGTCTTTCCACAGGGTTCAATTCTGCTCAGTGTTGTGAGGGCTAAAACATTGTGTGGGTTAATGCAGGGTTTTCATCTGAAGAGAAACATCAAAGCCAATGAAGTTTCCCAGGTAAGACAACAGCTGAAGCTCTTTCATGAGGCTGTCCTAAGTAAATATACAAGTAACTATTCAACTACTGACCCCAAAGCCTGAGGAGGAGTGGGTACTGGGGAGCCTGAGACTGAATTGTGAAGAGCAATGTAGCTTAAAATCAATGGAGAAGTACAGTGAGGAGTAGAGCAGCATGTATGGTGGGCTGCACATGCAGCTGAATAGGTCAGGACAGTGGGTTCAGTTGCAATGCACTCAAAGGGTTTCCAACATCACCTTGGGTGCTGTGGGAGCTGAAACCCTGTAGCATGCAGAAATTTGGAGGGATATTGATTTTCCATTTCTGCACTATTTTTTCATGCAAATGTACCCCAAAGCACTCTAAAAAGCCTTTGCAGTTGACTGAAATTGTAGGGATGTATGTTGGAAATACAGGGTCCAAATCAATGAGGTTCATCTGCTAAAAGGAGAAGCCTTGTCCTTCTATCTCCACTTGTCTCTTCATGCCTGGCTGTAAGCTCCTGGTGCTTACCCTTCACTCCTTTGACTCCTGAGTCACGCCAGTCACCTTAACTGCAAAAAAATCACTGGATTTCTATTGGCTTAATCCATTGATTTGGCTCAGCTGTGTGTGGCAAGTGCTAGAGGCAGCCCGAGGCATGATGGCAGGACTGGGGCTAGGGACTTGAGTGGACTGGGAGAAAGTCCTGGGAATAATGCTCTGAGTGAGGGAGACTCACCCGATTGGCAGAACCAAGGTTTTAACTTTGACTTGATCACTTGCAGACCTTTGCCAACCACCCCATGGTCTCCAGGGATTCAGCAGCTCATAGGAACTCCACACAGTCCAAGGCTGCAAGAGATGCTTTGTGGGTCTTGTAAGGTCACATGGAGCTGCTTTGCCAAGAAATGTGTGCTCCTCTTCTCCCAGGTGCTCTGTCGGGGTTTTGATACCAACTTTAGCTGAGGTGAGAAGGGACATTTCCTGTGATGTAACCATATATGCTTCCTAAAAAGGGATTATGGCTGAAAGGGACTTGCCAGCTCTAGAGAACCCGAAGTGTCTTTCATGTGGATCTCTTCTCTTTAAGGGTCTGATTTGTCTATGAGGCACTGTGAATGATGGGGCAAAATGATGGAAATTACTTAGTATCTCTACGTTGTGTTTTGTGTAATGAGAGCCAGCCTTTCTGGCGAATGAGAATGTTATTAAAAAAACCATCTGTCTTTTGCAACAGCTTTCAATAAAAGTAGTGAAATATTGAGGCCCACAAACAGCCTGCTCCACATATTTCTGGGACCAGATATAAGGCAATTTTCCCAGGAAAACAAGAGACACAGAAAAAAGTTAAAACTTTGCAAGGATTATAGGCCAAATCTGTAATAGGCCTGAAAGGCTTTTGAGATTGCCTCACTAACGACTTTATATTTCTGTGCCCCTACACTGATGAGGTGTATAAAACTCCAAGAGGCTGTCTGTCCATTCGGTGGATCAGTCAGACACCAAAGCAGGCTGGTGTCACTCAGCTGGATACGGATTCATTCAGCCATTAATGGATCCTAGTTTGTGAATGGCCACATCCTCTGGCTCGGGTGGCTTTTGGCTGCTGAGAGAATAGGGATGGAGAAGTCCATCCCCCTATTCACAATTAGTGTTTGTTATTAAATGCTGACAGTGTGTTCTCTCCTCTCATGTATCTGATCTTTGTTTATGCACTGGATGTTGGCACAAGCTTCTGTGCTGTAATGTCTTGAATTAGTTGCTGTTGAAAGGAGTCCAAGGAGCAGTGTGCTCTGAGGAGGACACGAGGGTGGGAGAGTGACTTGGCATCAAAAGAGCAGGAGCAGTTCTGAAGGAAGGATGAAAATTGGTTTAGTTAAGTGGGAGGCTGGCATGGAGCAAGCAGCAATGAGCCCATGCACATCTCTGTTCTCAAATATGATGCCAAACATATTAATGGGAATAAGGAGCTAGATAGGAGGTGTAAACGATGGCAGGAAGGTGAGATAGCCTTGGAAATAGTTTGGTAGAAGGTGATTTTAGCAGACATGGTATCTTCAAGTAGAGAGATGGTGCTTGAGTTAGGAAGCATGGGACCTGGAGGAGGAGACTACAGTCACTGAAGATCACCATAGAGGTAGAAATACATAGAGAAGTGATAACATAATTCAAACTGACTGTGGTGGATGAGGAAGAGATTAAAAGTAGAGAGAAAAATAAAAAAATAAAGTGATCTCTGGACCCCCAGCTGATTTTAAGTGCATCAGTAGGTGTTTAGGACAGCAGAGTGGCATCAGTCCTCCCATGGAGGAGAGGAGACTTATTCCAATCTGTGGGATTTACACAGCACCTAGAAGGTCTAAGATTCAACATCTGGGCTAAATACTAAGGCAGGTGCAATGGCTGCAGCTCCCTGCCCCTCTCTGCATTGCTGGAGCAGTGTGTGGCACAACAAGCAGTCTGAGTTGGCCATTTTTCACCTGTTTGTGTGATGAGAGAAGATGTGCCGGGATCGACAAGGAATAGGTGTGGTTTTGTAATGAGAAGGCAGCACTTTGATCTCTGTCTCCTGCAGCCCATTTGCTCAGAATGGCAATAACAGATTATTTAAGGTGAGAAGTAAACCCGAAGTGGGTTATTTTTCTTTCTCTAAGAACTGGATAGCACCTCTGCCTCTCCTCTCCTGCTCCTGTTCTTTCTTCAATAAGGAGATGAAATGTTAAATAGGAATAAGCAATTTAGTTTCTTGGAGTGCTACTGGAGTAAAATGCTTCTCATGTTTCTTCATGCAGTGGGGGTAGACAGGGAAAGGTGTCATGAGGCCAGGTTTGCCTCTGCTGGATGCACTCACTGTGTCATCCTGTGGCCTGATTGGTCACAGACTGCTTTTGTCCATCTGAGTCACATTCCTAAAATACAAGTAGCTTTGGCAGTTGCACAAACTAGAGCTTTGATGTTCACTGGTCACCTGGAATAGAGTGGGATGAACAGCATTATCAGGTACTATTTATTCATCACCAGGGACTGCTGTGTGTAACTGACCCTCTGTGTGTTGCCATTTTGTCCTGTGAATATTTTACTCTGGTCTCTGCAAACTTTGTTCTGGAGTATCTCTGACAGTCCAGCTGACTACTGCTAGTTACTTCAAGTATTTTGGATGCTTGTTAATCCAGAGCTCATTTGTTGGAGCAAATTGAGGTCCACATTGCCAGGGAGATACCTTGCTCCAGTCAGTGCTCATCTAGCCCAGCCAAAGTGAGCATCTTTATCTTTTCCCATCTCTTACTTAGTCTTTCCTGGTCTTTTCATCCCTCTGATGCTGCTCTGTCACTGCTTCTCTCTGATAGCCCACATTCAGGTGTGGCTCTTTAAAAGTAATCTCTGTCAATATTTGTCATTAATCTGTTTCCATTTTTATTTGTAAAAGAAAGAGAGTGAGAATGGAACAGCATCAGTAGCAGGGCAATTGCAGATGAATAATGAAAGGATTCATCACAGCCATACCAGGATATATATATTTTTTGCAGCCAAGCGAGACGGATTCCCATCACAGCTCGGGGACTCGTTCCACACAACCACTCATCTTTCATGCTGGGGGGAAGGGAAAGGTGGAGACAGTATCATTATGGATGTAACAGGGCCCTGAAGTGACTGGTCAAGGTTGCCGCTTCAGTCGCAAGGAATCTGCTTACAGGAATTTTCTCTCCACCAGGTGTTACTGCCTGGTAAAGTGGCCTTCTACAGCAGTCTGCCACTTGTGAAAGGGACCCTTAGGGTTTGTTAACAGGGATGCATTCAAATCACCAAGGAAAGACAGAATGTCCGAGTGAGGATTTCACAGGAGTGACAAACTTGTCTCACACAGAATGAGGGACACACTGGACAATGCAGTGTGCACCTATTTGTCTCTTGAGCCCACCCTCAATTTTGCTGTCATATCAACAAACAACTCTCAGCTTGCCCTGCACCATCCAGCTTTGCAAATCTATCTGTTCTGTTGAACTCTGATGTTTTGTTCTTCCTGTTCCCTTTTAGTAGGTTAGGTTAAATGAAAAATTGTCAGATGGGAATGCTGAAGGATTCCGAAGTCCAGAAGGACTCTGCAAAGCCAATAGAGAAAGAACTGCTGTTTCAAAAAGTTTAAAAAAAAAAAAAAGCCCCAAATATATCTGATTGATTGGGATGTGCACTAAAATCCAAAAACATTTCTGTCTTTTCCTCTCTGCCAGGTCCAGGGTAGCAGGGCCAGTGCTTCAATGCTGTTTTAGCTCTGCATGTCTGGGTGCACACAGATATAGTGGTTATGTTCTTCTACAACTGAAGAGACAGTCTGACTGTTCAGCCCTTTTGTGCTTGTAAGGAGACAATTCAGGCAATACAGTTATTATCCAAAGCAGAGGTGAGCTGTCCTGAGTAATTCTCAGATGAAGAAGTGCAGTTACTCTGTTCTTGGGGCTTGAAGGGTCTGGATTTAAGGAAAGAGCATAACATTTTACTATATTTTTCTATCTAGGAAAGCATAAAGCAGATTGATTTAAAGAGCATGATGATCTCATTTTCAGGTGCTGCAGTGACCTGTGTTGGTGGTTATCAGTTTCACTTCCAGTTGTGAGACTGCATGAAAAGCACAAAAGGCCTTGTCCCAAAGGACCATATATTTGTCAGGCCTCTTGGCATCCTGGAGTGCTTCACGCACCTCTGGCAAGGCATTTACATCAGGGCATTCATGTATTAAATACTTCTTCATCTCAATTGAAGCATAAGTGCCACTGGAGGCAATCCCAGTTGGATGGGAGGATGCAGTACAATGCTACAGCTGAAGTGATCTTTGAAAGAGTAAGACAAGCAAATATGTTGTTTTGTTGGGCCCTTAGGACTGTCACAATGGTAGGCAGAAACAGAACTGTGATCTTTTCTATTCCAGACCTTGCTGGTGCTCAGTTTTTCCTGTATAAAATCACAGCCTTGCCAGCAGTAGAGGAATCAGGGGAAAATAACATGTCTCTCTAACAGCGCCTCCATTCCCCTTTTGTACCAAGGGAATGCAGTGCAGTGCTTAGAAGCTTAAACTCAGTTTGGATTTTTTTACCATTCCCCCTCCAAAATACATCTCCCTTTGGGAAACCATTTGGTTCATTTCTCTATATCCTGCCATAGGATTATGACATGTCATTATGAACTGGATGTCATTCAGTTTGGCTACATGATCCAGTTCTATTTACACATCCTATTAGGTTTCCAACCCCATCCCTAGATAAGGACTCTTGGTTGCTCAGCATGGAGACAAGTTTTGTGTTGAATATGGAAATTCTCAGGATGTACAATAGGAGGAAGCTTCTGTATAGGGTGCTTGCTTATTTAAAAAAAAAAAAAAAGCTTCAGCCATGATAAATCTCATTGTTTTACAGCTGCAGAAGTTGTTTCTTATACAGCCTGTGGTTAATGGTTTCCTACTTTTCTCCTGAAGGACCTTTCTTTTGTACCCCCATAGGATCAGGTCCCTGATGGTGGCTAAGATGCTGTTAATGCTAGGGGTCACCTCCTGACCTTGGCTGGATGTAGCCAAGTGTTTGGACATTGAGGGGAAACAAAAAAACTCATCAGCTTATTTGTGCCTGTAGTGTATGCTTACAAAACTAGGTTGAATGGCCAGGTGAGAACCTTGAGTAGTTCTGAAAATGCTGTGTGGCTTCTATTTTTCTTGGCTTTATGGATTATTAATGGCAAGCTTGCTATGTCACGGCCTGAGAGATCACCTTCCTTCCAACTGGTGCTTTCCAGGTAGTTATAAACTTGATGTGTAATAAATGTGTAGTAACATGTTAGTGGAGGAGAAACTTCTCTTCTGATTCCAACCAGCAGATGGTTTATGAGACCTCATCCCTCCAGTCACCTCTGTCCCAGTGATACTCTCATTGAATTCGTTTCAAGTTTTTAGTGGCTCAATGCAGTGACTGACTTAGGGTGTTCATTACTTGGTCTCCATGTCTGTTCTGTCTAGACCCCTTCACTACTCCCAACCAAAGTACTAGCTTCCAACTGCATTCTGTTGAAGGCCACAGTTTCTAGCCCTTGCTGTGTACCCACTCATATAGGCAATAGAACCATGGCACAAGATGCTGACCAATTCTCTATCACAGGGTATCACTGAGATATCTTGCATTTAAATAACAAAGGTAGATTTTCTTTAGCCTTGAATACCCTGTAAAATATTGCAAGTAAAAAAATAATTTCTCTTGCTGAAAGCTTGTGATGTAGCAGCATACAGTTTTTTACTGGAGATAGCTCCTCCCAGGCATGTAGGCTCTTCTCAATTGGAAACATTTAACACCCAATTAGTTTCTGATGTATGTTTTAATATATTGGTGATCTCAATGTTCCCTGAGAGGCTTCGGATTATGAGGTGCAGGTTTGCATAACCTGCTTTGAAATGCTTCACTCCCTCTGATCCATACATAGGTTATTTTAGTGTTGCCATGGTGTGAGTGTGCTGAAAAATCTGCACTGTGTCAAGTGAGTGGTGGATAAAGACCTCTAAACTCCTCCAACAAAGATTGTATGAAGAAAAGTGACTGGGTGGCCTTCTGAAAATGTAGCATTTCTAGCTGAGAGATGTAAGAAGTATTGTTTCAGCAAAGAATCTGAGGGCCAAGGTACCCTGAGCAAATGCTGTAGTCTTTGGGATCATTGTAATCTCAGTCTTTTCTCACTTTCTGTACTACTATAGTCCCTAGAAGGCTCTGGCCAATACTGAAGTCCATCTGACCCTGAGGCATTACAGACTTTGAATAGGAGCATTTACTGTCCAGAGAATATACTGTCCAAACAGAGAAAGATGTGGGTGTAGGCCATAAGTGGTAAAGGTAAAGAAGGGCAGGATGATACATGATCTGTGATGACATCAGTGTGAAATAAAATGGAGAAAAAGGAGATACTGCTAAACTGTTGATAGTTGAATTTATTGTCCTTAACATTCAGGACCCGAACCAGGGCATCTCAGGATACTAGCTAAAGCACACTGAAAGTCATCAGAGCAGATACATGTATGAAGGCATGTGTAGATAGAAAAAAGAAGAAGCAAAGTAAGAGGTAGATGTGTTTTGAATAGAGATCTAGCTGAGGAACAGACTCCACACTTTGGAGATGTTATCAGAGAAACATGATTTGGATTGAAGGCTGAGCAATTTTTAGTTCCTTGTATCTTATTCTATTGTCTACGTTCTTTGGATTTTTTTAGTATTTTCTGGGCCATTGCCACCAAGTGGCAGTGGTCAGCAGTGTCTTCCCTGGACAGGTCAGTCGACCAGGTTGCTGCTTACCCAAGGTTACTTTCAGGTGACTCCTTTCTCTGTCTGATGGCATGACTGCAAAGCGGATCTTCCCTTGCTGATTCCCGCAGTAGTGAGAAGAATTGAGGAGTTTTACTGATTTCAGTCTGTTTCTGCTAGACATTTCTGGTTAAGGACCTAAAAGCACTGCTGGTATCAGGGGCATGCTGCTGTTGAATCTTACTTTGCCTGGTTCTCAAATGTTGCAAAACAATGAAAATTGCTTGTTCAGCTGTCCTTGTCTGTAATAGCTGCAGTGGCTGGTGGGCTCAGCTCAGCTCGGGCAAAGGTTTGGGTTCTATCTGAGGACCTCAAGAAGCCTCAGAAGGACTGAAAGTCTGGCAAATGGGCCAGGCCCTCCACTATCATATGTTTTGTTCAAGAGCAGATGTCCCAGATGCATAGGCAGTTTTTTCCAGCAAGTTACAAAGAAGACACAGACAACTTTTCTAATACTTTCAACATGAATACATAATATCAAAACAATACTACCACTTCAAATCACAGAGTGGGAGGAGAGATCAAAAGGTATTTGCCCCCTATTGCTATTAATGGAAGTAACCTTCCTTTGTTAAGCCTTTCCTATTGTAAATCACTGGAGTAGAGAAGACAATTCAGTGGCAGAGTTCTGGATGTCTCATGGGAAGCCAAGGCGTGACTGGGACAGCGAGACTGGACAGTCCCAACACTAGATGAAGACCTACTTAAAGGTGCCTGATCTGTATCCCATTTGAAGACAGGTAGAATTTCACCCTTCATATTTGGAATTTTTCAGAGGTGCTGGATTTCCACTGAAATTGCAGGGAACATGGGTATTTTCTGCAGGCTCAACTGAGGCTTACCAAATACTCCAGCTCTCCCAAATAAAGCTGCTGTCTTGCTGATCTGTGCCCAGAACAAGAAGCATGTGTAAACAAGGTGTCCCAATGTGTTACCTGTCAGTCCCTGTATTTCTATGTTTGCCTCAGGAAAGTAGTGAGGACAAGCTGAGCTGCTTAGTTTGACCTTGCTTTTTAGGTTTTTCCTGGGGTTTTTTGTGTGATATGTTTATTTGTTTGTTTGGGGGGTTTTGTTGTTGTGGTTTTGTTGGTTTGGTTTGGTTTTTTGTTTGTTTTTCTGCTTGCACGTGCCTCTAATTGATCTTGAAAAGAAGGAACAGTTAAAGAAGACATTAAGGTGAAATGAAGCCATAACTGTGACTGGAGACTTTTATTAAGTGTGTCAAAGTTCCCTGGGCTGCGTATAAATTGTTTATTGATTTTGGTATGGCTGGGTGCTCTGGAGTAATCGCCCGCAGAACCACTAGAGAGAGAGCAGAGAGGAGAGGGCTTTGCCAGGTCTCTGCTGCCTCCTGCCCCTGGCTGCTCTTCCTCCTACCCTGTAAATGAGCAGCCAGAGCTGGTTAACTCTTGTGGCCAGCTCCTGCAGCCCAGTGCAGGGCTCTGCCCTGCTGCTTCAGAAGTGGCTGCTGAAGGAATCTGGTAAGGGGGGAGATGGCTTTGGAGCATACAAGCAAGCATGGTATTGCTGAGACTTAAACTGCTCTCTGGCTCTTGCACCTGTTGGTTGTTACAGACAGAAACCTGTCTGCGACAGTCAGCAAGGTTAGTCATCTCTGAGCCTGCTTAACTGTGGGGCAGGTCAGTTTCGTGACAGGGCAGAGATGAACATGTTCGTGTTTCTCAGTAGTGTCTGTGAGGTTTTGCCCTGGTTCCCTGCTTGTTCTTACATGCCTTTCCCCTCTGTGCCCAAACTGGAGGATGCGGTGTGCAGTGAGCCAGCCTGCCTCCCCCGTGCCTATCTGTAAGCCCAGGAAAACTTCAGCCCCTCCTGTTTTTTCCTTTGTTTTTTCTGTTACAACATTAGGGTGGGTTTACTGCTGTATTTCAGTAAACCATTCCGTACAGAGATTTTTCTCATCCCATCTGGGGAGCTGTCCTGTTGAAAGTGGCGTTTCTGCTTTGTTCACTTCCCAAGGATGTGCTGCACACCATCTTTGCCATGCTACTTTTGCACAAGGGCAGTGAATTCCTTTATTGTTTCTCATCCAGGGTACCATGACTAATGGATACTCATAAAATACAATGTTCCTTTAGTTCCAAGGAGGAAGTTTTTTTTTGACTTTTGATTGGAAAAGTGAGTGAATTTTCTGACATACACAGTTCATGATACCCCCGGTAGCATAGGTTGACTCAATTTCCTTCCTTCTACTGAAGACTTCAGAGGCCTGCAGTAGTACGGCCATTAGGTGAATGATACTCAGATGTAAATCCCTGTGTGGAGAGAAAAAGAGGACTTGTCCACCTGTTAGGCCCCTTGAAAACTGCTGAGCTTTAGTACAAGTGTCAGAAATTCTGTTGTTAGAAGATGCAGTTAAAAAACTGGGTTCCTCTCTTAATTGTCTGATCTGTACAGGAGAATACGAAGCCAGAGTAAAGGTAAGATCCTCTCTTGCATCATTGGGAAAAATTTTCGGATCATCATGCTGATTTTTTAAAGAAGTGTTTTCTGCTCTGCATGTACATAATGTTTCTTTAATGAAAAAGATGGGAAAATGTGTATTAGTTCAAAATTTCATTTCCTGGAGGGCATAATGTTAATGGAAGGCAAAATATCTCTAAAGTGGTGGCAATTTAACTCCAAGGTTTTGAAATGGGATAAAATAATCTAAATAAATTTTTTCATCTACCTAGAGAGTTCTCTGACAAAAATGACACGTGAACATTAGTGTTAAGAACAGCAGTAACAACTTCAGCTCGTGTATTTTTGAATTTTCTTTTTATCCCTGTAATAAAGTTCAAGATTTTAACTTACTGTGGAATAAGGACAATGAATTATGCTGATATTGGTCAGTGTACTTTGGCTGGGAGGTGTGAATGCTGTAACAGCATCTGCATTTGCCTGCACTGCATTCAAAGCATTGACTGTGTATGTATATCACGTAAACTTTTGTAATGCCTAGTTGCTTGGATGAACTAAGATGACTGATTTATTTTCTCTACAAAAAAAAAAAAAAAAAAGAGGAAGAGAAAGAAAAAGATCTTTTAGTTAAAGCTGCAAAACTTTTTATCATGGCTCGAATTCTCTGGCTGCAAGGTCTTGCTCACAACTGCTGTAGGTTACTGATTCTGTTGCTTGTGTTGGAGATTTTTGAACCCCCACCCTTCGGAAGAACAGCTTGGCTTTAAATTCCTCAGTCCTGCACCTCAGACTGAAGGAGTTATTTTTAACCTGCCTTGACCTCTGCCTGAGCAAGAATAAAATAGGGATTGGGCAGAATATGACACAAATCAATAGGTTATCCCAACAGATATGATCTTTGGCACCATTTTGCCTTGGACACTTGCTGCAGTAACAAAGATAAATGGTGATTTGTTAACATTGTGATCTAGGGACTGGGTGGCTCAGTGGATCGTGTGGTAGCCTCTGACCTCTGGGTCTCCAGGCTCTGAACATCAAGATGAAATCTCATTCTGATAGTAGGAAGGGAAAAAAGGTCCACAAGGGCTGGGCGATTTTGGTTCAGTGCTAATCACAGTGCTCCACAAAACATTCCAACAAGGACAGAATAGACAAAACCTCCTGGCAAAAAGAAGCATGGGAAATGGAACGGGAACTGTAGCAATAGAGAGCTAGGGATCAGTTACTGCAGTCTAAGACTTTCAGTGCTTTTATGGAGTGGCACTCAAGCACTGAGAGCTACTTTGTCTCTTTGCCTACCTGTCCAAGAGGACAATTTGTGGTGGCTTTAAATAAAAGGGAAACTGGGTGTATGAAAACAGCTTTTGTTTCATTTTCCAGGACAGTTTCTGGATGTCCTTTGAACCTTGACTGATTACTGAAGAATAGCAATGCAGGGTCTTCTGGGGAGCTGATGTATTGGAAACAGCAGATACAGCTGGAGTCACTGTGATCCAGTCATGTCTCCACTGACCTGGTGTGATCTCCACAGAGGCCTGTCACAGGTCCTCTGTAAATAGCTGACTTTTAATATATCCTCAGATGCACACAGTTTGTCTTGTTTCAGCAGTCCACAATGGTGTATTCTCCTCGGGTGAAAATAAATTCCTGCAACAGAATTTCTTCTAGGACATCTGCAATGATTGCTAAGGAGTGTATGAAGACAATTCCATGTTGCAACCAATGTCATGCAAACAGGCATAAGCCACAGTGAGTTCTCTTCTCCCTTGGCTAGTGTACAACTCCCCTTGCCATGAGGAGACAGTATGGCAGTATTTCATCCTGAACTGAATCCATCGGCTTCAACGTTTTGGCTCTAAATCTTTTACTTCCTACAAGACTGGCACCCTGCTCTCTTAACATGGTAAGCACATTTTCTCTGAGTCTTGAATAATGAAGGGAACAAAAAGCTTACACCTGTGCAGGACAAGAGCTCTAGCAATTGCCTCACTGATGCATGAAAGATGCTTACACAGTGCTCTTAATCTTTCCCATATTCTAGATCCAAGGGTTACATGAGGGCTCCTGTTGTGCTTGGTTTGCCCAAGCTGGTCTCTGTGACAGTCTACTGTAGCATCTGTCCCTCCCACTTTTCACTTTGCATTGGGCTGTGCATTGCTGGGCTATAGAGAATGATGTGAGTCGTGGTTGAGAGCAGCTTCTTTTCTTGTTTTTCCTCATCCCACCCATATGTATATTGTACCTACACCAGCAATGAGTTGGAATTGAAATGGGACAGTGCTAGATGCTTCTGCTAGCATCTTACCATGGACAACTGCTCTTGAATCTCCAGTGGGAAGCCTGTTTTCAATCCACAGATCACATACCCTGTGGGTTACTCACAGCACACATTTGTTACTTGAGATGTCACAGAAGGAAGCTTGAGCCTAAGAATGTTGTCCTTCATCTTCCTCACCTCCTGAGGTTCCTAAAAACTCTGCCTTGCCCCAGACCAAGGTGCATTTCTGTACCCTGCCCAGGTGCCTGTTCTGGCTCACACTGCCCCAAGTGTGTCATGACACTTGTTTCTCCAGAGACAGGGGCTGCAGCCTGCCCATAACCAGAAACCTCCGGCTCTGTTCACATAGGAGGAGAGGTATGTAGATTGCCCTGCCATTCTTGCGTGTCAGTCCTTTGACAGAGGGCTGTGTTCTGCTCTCCTGCAGCCCAGCCCTGAGCTTGCCCTGGCTCCAGGACGTGCAGAGCCAAGTGCACCGGGCAGACTGAGTGAAAGCAGCATGCCCAGCTCTCCATGCCCCTGCAGTCAGCATGCCACTGTCATCTGACTGCCCCTGCCACCTTTCTGTATACCGAGTACACCTGGGGCTGAGCTGGCTGTGTGTACTGAACAGGGGCAGCAGGCTGGTTTCTGGGCCAGGAGTGTATGAGGACCTGCACAATAGATGTGAAATGTCACCTAAACTGGCTATGGTTATAGCCTTGCTATGGATTCCAGGTATGCTGCACTAGCAGTGCTGCCTTTACCTACCAGGCCTGCAATCATGTTGGGAAAAAAAAAAAAGGAAAAAATACCCACAAAAAATTGAAAGAACTGGAGAGAAAGGGTAGCAGCCTAATAAGACCTACTTTTGACTATATTTTTAGCCTCTGATTTTATTTTTCCCAGTATAATTCTGGGTTAACTATTTCATTGTTTGTTCAGGCTGAAATCAAGTTTAACTGATCTAGAATTCCATGCCAACATCCTTCAGTCCTTTTCAAAGGAATTTCACTATCATTGCTTCTGTCATGTTTCATGTTGGGTTGGGATTTTTTTGTTTTACAAAGGTGTTAAGTGACATCACTGACAAGTTCTTTAGAGTTCTTTGAGTTGTTCTAATGGGAAGGTTTTACTTTCAAATGGTATTTCCTCATGTCTCTCTTGAATGTGAAGGATTTCCTCCATCATAATATATATGGTATGAGCCATATATGGTACAAATAGTCTTTTAGTGGTTTTCTCCTCAAAGATTTGTATTCTTATGGAGAGACATACTGGAGAAATTGGAACTTCTACAGCACGCTGCATTCAGAACACTGCTGTTGCTGACACAGTGGTCAGTGGTACCCCTGAGAAGGCAGGAGCCATTTCCTCACTGGTGCTAGAAAAAACGGCTGTGGTTTGATAGGTCTGGCAGTGGCCAGAGTCACGTCTTCACCTTAGAGTGCATGTGAATAGCTGTTTTTCTCTGGCCCTGGCCCATCTAATCCATGTGTGCTGTGAGGAGAGCTGTTGTGCAGAGGCAGTAATTGCAGAGCTGGTGGGAAGTGGCAGGCAGATCATATTGTTTCTTCTCCTACTTCTTCTACTCCAGAAATACCTCTCCAACAAATTAATGTCTTCTGCAATATGTTTGCAGAATGATTGAACTACAGAGAAATTCAGGTTAGGAGGGATGTCAGGAGCTCTCTGGTACAGACCCTTGCTTCAATCACTGCCAACACTGAATTCAGACTTGGTTGCTCAGGGCTTTATTCAGTTACATCCTGAAGGCCTCCGAAAAATGAAGGTTGCAAAGCCTGTCTCTGCAGCTCGTTCCAATGCTCAGTTGTCCTCATGCTGGAAAAGCTTTTTCTCCTATCCAGTTTAAAGTTCTCATGCTTCCATTTGTAACTGTTGTTTACTGTCAACCCATAATCCACTATAAAGAGCCTGTACCTGTCCAGAGCCTGTAGCAAACCCTCAGCTTCATCAGTAGTTGCTTAAAGGCCAACTCATGAGAAGCCCAACCATGTGCTCTACATGCCATGGTCTCCTACAACCTGCCTGACTGATGGGCTCTTGCACTTCAGCATTTCATCTGAGTTTCTCTGCCCCTTGTTCCACTTCATCTCTCCACTAGCCACCACCATGTTGACTATAGCCTATTTCTGCAGTCCTACCTCCACTCCAACCTGCAACTTAATCCTTCCTTCCTGGCTTCTTATGTCCCTTGGTAACAAATCTGAGGCAACCAGAAAGCCCTGTTACCCACTCCATGCACACTGCCAGTTACTCTGGGCTGGCAGTGAGCTGCCAAAGAGAAAGCAGCTGAAAGTAGCTGACTTTACAGATTATGAATTTCTCTCTGATCTATAACTGCCTTCTGATCCATTTGCAAAAGAGGTCCAAAATCCCATAAATAAAGGCCAGTCAGCCTCACCTGTGTCCTTGGGAGAATGATGCAGTTAGTCCCCTTAGAATGTATTTTGGGTAAACAAAGGAGTAGAAGTTGATTAGGAACAGTCAGTGTGGATATTCCGAGAATAAATCATGCCTGACCAACCTGATTCTCTTTGTGGACAAGGGGAGAGGTATGGAAGCCTTTTGCCTTGACTTCAGTAAAGCATTCAACACTATTTCTCAGAATGCCATAAGACTGATATAAAGCTATTATGAGTGGACTACCAGGAGTTAAAAACAGATCACATGATCAAGCTCAGGGGGCCATGTTTACACACTACCTGTAGGCCAGTAAGATATTTGCATGGGACCTGTCCTGTTTAACATCTGTATCAATGACCTATAGGATGCAACAAAGCACACTCTTATCAAGTTTGCACTTGACACCAAACTGGTGAGAGCCACTGATATGCTTAAGGCAGGACTGCCACCCAAAATGCCCTAGAGAGGCTGCAGGGCTAATATGAACCTTATGGAATTCAACAAGGACAAATGCAAAGTCCTGTACCTTGGAAGAAATAATCCACTATGACAGTACGTACTAGGGTCTGCCTGCCTGGGTAGCAGTTCTGCTGAACAGGACCTGGGGGCCTGATAGGTCTTAAGCTGAATATGAGCCATCAGTATGCCCTGCCAACAAAAACAGCCAACAGTGCCCTAAGTGGTATTCACAAGATCATAGCCATGAAGGGTCAAGTGATGTGGTTATTCCACATTGCTTGGCACTTCTCAAACTCTTTCTAGAACATGTTGTCTGGATTTGAGGCCCTGGTAAAAGAGACCGTACAAGATAAACTGGTGCAAGTGAATGGAGGGTGATAGAGGTGGTCAGCAGGTTGGAGCATTTGCACTGTGAGGAGAGACTGGGGGATCCAGGCTTTTTCAGGTTAGAGAAGATTTTAGAGGCACCTAACAGCCGGCTTTCACAGAAATTAAGATCTCTGAGGGATTCAATTTAGGGGCCTTAAAGCCCTTTCCCTGCAACTCCACGCAGTGTCACTGCCTCTCACAGAGGGAGATTTGCTTTCACATTTGGGCATCTGCCCTTGTGCTGCCTGCTCTTTATCTCTCCCCTTCCTTGAGGAGGAAAATGGACCTCTGCTCCAATACCAGAAAATGTTGTGCACGTCAGAAGGACATATTTGCCCTGCTCTCTTCCTTGAGAGAAGTTCAGGTAAAATTAGATGCATGTTTTTTAAAGCCTCAAATTGAGACAGCTGGAGCATTGTGTCATTCCCCTCAAGGTGTACCTGTTGGCATGGTGATTAGTGTTCCTCAGGCAGCTTAAATGCAGCAGTTGTAATCAAAGCTGCAAAGTTACACTGTATGTTGAGAGCTTTTTGTGTCCACTTCCTTCTTGCAAGAAGTCTAGAGAGATAATTCCTCTGTTGGCAGCCCAGGAAGAAGGGAGATAAGGCTGAGAGAGGAGAGGAGGTGGTTATTGGGAGCAGCTCTTTGATCTGCTACTGGCCTCAGGGCAAGAGGGCAGGCAAGAGCTCAGTATCACATGTTGCTTTGTTTTTGCCAGCTCACCTGCAGTGACCTCAGGTGAGAGAAGTTCTGCTGAGAAGCTGTCCTATTATTAGTGGTTTCCTATAGGGGAATGGAGATTTCCATGTGCTTCTAAACAGAGGTATTTGCAGTGAGAGGTTTACCAGGGCAGAATGTGACCATTGCATCCACTGGCATGTTTACAGTGGAAATTCAAGTACCTTCAGCTATGTGGATACTTTTATACAGATTCTTGAATATCTTTGTTCTCCCTACCCTAGCTTTTCATACAATCATAGAATATCCTGAGTTGGAAGGAACCACATGAATTATTGAAGTCCAATTCCTGGTCCTGCATGGGACAGCCCCAAAAATCACACCATGTGCCTGAGAGCATTGTTCAAATGCTTCTTGAACTCTGACACATTTAGTGCTGTGACCACTTCTCTGGGGAGCCTGTTCTAGTGCCCAACCACCCTCTAGGGGAAGGATATTTTTCTAGTATCTAAACTAAATTTTCCCTGACACAGCTTCAGGCCATTCCCTCAGGTCCTGTCACCATGCAGAAGAGATCAGTGCCTGCCCCTCCTCTTCCCCTCACAAGGAAGTTGTAACTGCAAAGAAGACTCCCTTCAGTCTCCTCCAGGCTGAAGAAGCCAAGTGACCTCACTATTCCTCGTACGGCTTCCCCTCCAGACCCTTCACCATCTTCATGCCCTTCTTTGGACGCTTAATATCTTTCTTATATTGTGAAGCCCAAAACTGCACACAATATCCAAGGTGAGGCCACACCATGCAGAGCAGAGCAGGACAATCCTCTCCCTCGACTGGCTGGCGATGCTGTGCCTGATGCCCCCCAGGACACGGTTGGCTCTCCTGACTTCCAGGGCACTGCTGACTCAGATTCAACTTGCCACTGACCAGGATCCCTAGATCCCTTTCTGTGATGCTGCTCTCCAGCCTCTCATTCCCCAGTCTATACACACAGCCAGGTGCAGAATCTGGGACTTGTCTTTTTTAATTTCATACAGTTGGTGATTGCCCAGTCCTCTAATATGTCGAGGTCTCTCTGCAGGGCCTCTTTGCCTTCAAGGGAGTCAGCAGTTCCTCCCAATTTAGTAACATCAACAAACTTGGTTTCTTCCTTCGAGTTGTGCATCTTCAACATCAAGATGTTGAAGAGAACTGGGCCTAAGTTGAAGCCCTGTGGAACCCCACTAGTGACAGGTCACCAGCCTGATGTGATTTACTATGACCCTTTGTTGCTCATCCATCTCATCACTTGTTTATCCAGCTGTATGTTGAACATTTTGTCCAGAATCATACTGTGAGAGTCGAAAGCTTTACTAGAATCTGACAAAATTACTTCAACTGGCTTCCCTTGATCATCTAGGTGGGTTACCTTGTCATAATAGGAAATCAAATTTGTTAAGCAGGACTTTTCCCTTTTGAAGTCATGCTAGTTGTGACCAATGACTACGTTGTAGTTCAGGTGTTTTTTCACCTCCGAATAATCTCCATAATTTTACCAGTCACTGAAGTGAGACTGACAGACCTGTAGTTTCCAGGGTCATCCTCCTTGCCCTACTTGAAAATTGGTTCAGTGTTAGCCAGCTTCCAGCCAACTGGAAGATTCCCAAGACCGTTTAAAAATCATTAAGAGAGAAGCCTTGTGATGACATCATCTAGCTCCTTGAGTATTCTTGTATGAATCCCATCAGGCCCTATAGACTTATGGGGATCCAGCTGAAGCAGCAGGTCCCTCATAAGTTCATGGCTGGCTGGGAGTTTATCATTCTCATAGCCATGGTCCTCCAGCTCAGGGCACTGGGACCCCCTTAGCCCATCATCAATGCTGAAGGCAGAGGTAAAGAAAGCATTAAACACCTCTGCCTTGTCTCTGTCCCTGATTGTGAGGTGACTATCCTCATCCTGTACCGTCCAGTGTTATTTCTGCTCTACCTTTTTGCCATTAACATATTTTGAAAGACTATTTTTACTGTCACCCACAGTGAGAAAATCTGTGCTCAATCATGTGCTCAAGGGAGGATAGAGTTAAAGGATAGAGATGACTGGTAGGGATGGTAGAAGCATTTGGGTTCTTGTGGTAGAGGCATCTCCCTGGGAGCCAAGGTGAAAATAAATGGGAATAATGTGGAGCACTTGAGAGTAGGCAATGACATTTGTAAAGACAGTATGGTGAACAAACCAGGCTGTGCCAGTGCTCTTGGCATTCCTGTGCTGTTGCTTATTCACTCATGTTTTCTTTGACTAATATTTTACAGGCATCTGACCACTGGTGAAGCATTTGATTCTGCTGTATGAAATCCCATTAGTATTATGTGTTTGTTCTTCAGATATGAGGGGGAATGGGGACTTAAAACTGATCAAAGTATGATGATGGTTATAAAAGAATCATTGCTATAGAAAGATCTGGTCTTTGCCATTGAAATCCTGGTGTTTGAAATGGCCAGTGAGGTGGGACAGGGATCACCGTTCAAGCTGATGTAATTAATCCTTTTCATTAGATATATGGAAGAGGAGGTAAATGGATCATTAATTAAATGTGCAAAGGGTACTAATTTGGGAGCACTGTAACCAGTACCTGGAGTGGGGAGATGCAAAGGGATCTGAAATTTGAAACAAAAGGTAAGAAATAAAGGTCCTGGCTGCCAGGGCATGTGCAAGTAAGAGAAAACCACATTGAACATGATATGTGGAGATAAGAAACCTAAAAGACCATGGTGCCAGAAGATGCAGCCATGTCAGAGTATCCATTTGGTGTCTGGAGGTTGGTAAGTTGCTGTCCATTGGAGGAATCCTAAGACCGCTTCGTAGAGAGAGAAACGAGACTGCCTCACTGTTTGAGGAAGTAAATGGAAAACCTTAGAGAAGCTTCAGTGAGTTTTGGTTATGGCCTAGAGACTGTCTGAGTGCTGATGAATGGGCCAGTGAGAAAGTGATCAGAAGCACTGTGTGCACCCAGCTGAGTCAGGGGGTGTGCTTTGGATCAGGGGACCAATGTGCTTAAAGAGCTCCACCTTTAGAGTGTCCACAGGGCTAAGTAGCTAATCACAGTGCCAAAAGGGATCTGAATGGGGGATAGGGTGGGAGCAGAAGGATTTTGCTGCAGTGCAGAAATAGGAGAATGACAAGAAGGAAAATCAGTGAGTTCATTAGCCAAATGCACTATAACCAACTTGCTCTGGCTTTCTCCATTGCTCCCCTCCCAGCATCTCCAGAGAGTTGTGCAAGCATGGGCCTCCTGGTCAATGCTATCCCCAGGGTAACCTTTGGTGGAGAAAAAGAGGAGCAGGGAAGTATTGAGATTGATACCAGGGTGGGTATTTGAGCGAGCTAGGCTCAGACCTGGAAATCCCAGGCATTACGGTATCATTTTCTGTGTTTTGTCCATTTTGAGAGACAAAAGAGAACAGTAGGGTTCTTGGAGGTTAACTTTCACCCTTTTTTGTTGTTGGGCAATCTGCCTCATTGTCACCCTAAACTGCTTTAGGCCATTGCTGCAGGGTTCTCTTCCTTATGCCCCTGACATTCATGTTCCACTGGGACATGTGGTAAAGATGCCCCTACATCCCCCACCAGATGTAGGCGGCAGCTCTGGACAGTGAGCTAGGTGATGTGAGAGGGCTCTGAAAATCCATCCCTTGAAGAACAGTTCTGCATGTCTCTCATGGCTGGGTGTCTTGAATGATGTGCAGCTCCATGTGGGGGCTTTCCAGTGAGCAGGGTCATGGATACTCCCAGAGGTACTCACAGCAGTGATGAAATCTCTACACAGCCTTTGTAGTGGTCAGGTGAGGCTGACAGAGGCTGAGGGGAAGCAAATGAGCTTTCCTCAGGGCGAGCTGTACCATGCATCTCACCAGTCTTGAGAAGTGCTGATGTGCCTATCCCATCCTCAGTGTAGCAGGGAGAAGTGAGGAGGTTAAATGGAATATATATTAAAAGTGTTTTAGAGTAGCATTGATCCTGACAGACTCCAGAATCACTTGTACAACAAGCTCTGGACAAAGCATTGCTACTCAGTTCAGTCCATGTTTAGACCAGCCACCAGATACGGGAACTGGCTGGTACTGGGCTGTTACATCATTAGGGAAATGCTGTGTGCAAGAAAGGAGTTTCAGCCAGTCTGTAAAGGTGTAAAGGTCATGGAAAGCCGAGCCAGAGCTGGGAAACATGACAAGGGAAGGAAGTTCATAATTTTTTCCTTTGATGGCTTTTTCTACCCTGTAGTGCTTTCCAGCCTGACCTCTGTAAACTTGGTTCTTGTGGCCAGTACAGTTGTTCTGCCTCTGGGTAACTAGGCAGACTTATCTTCCTGCAGCTTCTGGTGTCCACACCTATCTCCTCATCTAGAGGGACAAAGGAAGGGGGTCTGGATATAAGAAGGTGCAGGGGAACTACACTGAAAGAAGCCATCGAGCACTAGACATAAAGCAAAGTGGGGTGAAATGTAGAAGAAGAGAAGTTATCACTCTAGTTTGCACCAATTATCTCCCTGCTCCTGAGTCCTGTTTCCCAGGATGGTTGATGCTTCAGAAGAGTCCAGTTTGGAGATAAAGGTTTTTTTCTCTGTTTGCTGTTCTGAGGTTGACTTCAGCCTTTTTTGGTTTTTCTCCAAGCAGGAGGGTCCAGCTGATGGTGCATTGGCAAGCTTGGGGAACAGCTCTGTACAGTTCTCATCTCTTTTTGTAGGAACTTTAGATACAGGAATAACTACTGTCAGCACACAAAGCCTAAAGACGAATCACCATTTAATCCAAGGAGTTGCCACCCAATTTATCTATAAAGGCTGTGGAATACTCCCTCAGCTGGCAACCAGTCACTGATGTGGGAATGGGTGCACTGTTATTCTCTGATGTTCAGAGTTTTACCAGCTTATGAGTTTTAACTGAATCTCTGACTGCCATGGTGGTAATTTTATGTTAGAAGACAGGTTGTTCTAAACTACTGTGGCATTCTTGCAGCAAGTTTTTGCTGCTGTCAGTGAGAGAGGACTGGAGAGGCAGTATAGATCACACCATAATTCAAATACCTATCTGATACTACTTTTAATGCTGCTTTAAGCTGTGCTACTTAATTCAGTGCTACCTGGTGGGTTAAGTCCCATAAGTTAATGTGGCTTCATATACTCTTCTCAGTCCACTTTTATCTTGATTAATTTAGATCAGGCTGTTGAGTGCATTTTTCTACACCTGTTCTTAGTTTCCAGATCATTCATACCTCAGTAGCCCTAGAATAGACCCTGATGTGACTAAGTGCTTGAGTTGGTCTCATGCTGAAGACTAGCTGCTCATTCTTTACTAACATTTTCAGTTTCATCCAATTTCTCATTTGGGACAGAACCTTCACTCCACAGATGCTGGTTTTCCAAGAATGTCTCTGAAAAAAGTGTTACCTGAAAGTCTAGAGTGTCAGCTGGTTACCTCACAAAGCCGTTGCAGAGGTACCTTGAATGAGGTCCACTAAATGAAGGACCAACTCTTATTCCAGAGTAAAAGCAGTGACTTAATTGGTAGCTGTAAATTAATTATTTGTGTATCATTTATATAGTTATATAATTGTGACTCCAACTCACATGGGTATAGGGATCAGGCCGTCAAGTAAGGGAATTGAGGAGCTTCCCTTCAGTGTGGTGTTTTATTCTTGCCTCACATCCATCATGTGTGAGCTCAGTCATTTGTAGTGAGGAGCCATCAGGTGCTCACTGGGAAAGGTGACATACAGGGAGGAAGCAAATTCTTCTTGAGCATCAAGTCATGTTTAGAGGCTCTGACTCCATCCGTGGGGAAGTTAAACGCTGATACAGTCCTCACCCATGGGAAGTGAAAAATTGTGTTGGATGGTTATTGAAGATAATTGCCTTTGCAGTCTTTCCTCTTAAAGAGTCTCCTTTAGGCTAATTTGTTAGAAAAATGAGCACCAAGAAGTTAGTAGGAGGCTGGTTTTGTGGGACACTTCACCCCTGAGAAGTCATTGTGGAACTGAGGTTTCTCCAGGGCTTCTAGATGGATGCCCTTGGTCTATCCCATTGTCCAGTGCTTGACTCTCCCCTCATTCTGGTGTTCCTGTTCCGAACAGTACCCAGCTTTACAATACTGCTGCTATTCTCTGCTCACTGGCATGTGCTTCCCAGGTGCTCATACCCTCCTGCTTCTGAGGCTGACCCTGTGATGACAGCTGCCTGGCTGCCTATCAAAGGCTCCATTTAGAGTTAGCCCAAGAGCAGACAGAAAGCTGCAGTGTTAGACCCCGAAATCTGACACAGTATGGCTTGCCTGCTTTTCAGTGGGTCCTTGACAGCCTTTCAGCTCATGTCTGTCAGCCACTCTGCTGGGCACACAAGTTCACTTCCATCTTGGAAGAAGGGGAAAGAGAAGTGACATTTCACTGAGCAGTGGGCTCGGGGGATGTGGGGAGATAAGGCAGGATCACAGAAGCTACTGAAATCCCCAGCGGATATTGCGTTGCTGTCTGGATTGACAGGTTAACTGTATTGCTGGGACCACTATCCCTGCTCCTTCTGTGCACTGAGAACAGCACTCAATTCTAATGACTCTTGGCCTACACTGGAACCAGTTCTGCCATAGCCTGGCGTGAGGATGTTCATGGGGAATTTGTTTCCAACTTTCAACATGAGCTACCAGTAGAATGGATTTTTAAATAAATAAATTCACTTAGCAAACAGTAGCAGTAAATGAACAGAAACACTGACGTGGCCAAGGATGAAATATTAACATTTTTTAAATCCGTTTAGTGAAGACAGCCCCTGGGCATTGGTTCAGGTCCTTGTGTTAGCAGGCTGTTTGCAAAGCACTAAGCTAAACTTACAGCCAAAACCTGTCAGCTTCTTCCTGGAGCTCAGAAGAGCAAAACTTTCTTAGTTGACAAACTAAGTCTGGTCTAAAAACATAATACCTTTGCATTTCTTTCATCCCAAAGTACTTATGACACATCAGTCAAGAGCACAAGCTTCAGGTAGTGTTTTGGCCACTCAGGCAGGGAAAGGGAACAGTTTTTTCCAAGCCCCACGGAAATGCTACGTAGGCAAGAGCAAACTGAGGTGACTTGCTCGAAGAGCACCACTTCAGTGATTACAGACAACCATGATGCACTGAAAAGGCTCCCTGTTGCATCACAGCAGTGAGCAGCAGGCTCAAACAGTCCTGGCTTGGAGTTCATAACTGCTCCTGCCCATGGCTGAGTTAACTGAGGAAGTGATTTGTTCAAATGCTTATCTAGTCTTGACTGGTTCACCAGCTCTTGTGAATTGCAGCACAGGACGGCATGGCTGGAGTCTACTGTCAAGCAAAAGTTTTCCATTCTTGGAAAGATGTGATTATGTCCTTGATTAACGTGAAAGTTGTATGGGTAGCCTTTTCTTTGAGGTTCCTTTTTCCCACCTGATCTCTACCAGTAAAGCTATGCCAGCTGCGTGGTGTGAGTGGTAGTTTCAGCCCATCATCCACTAGAGAAAATCCCTTGTGTAGAACCCAAGTCTAGGGCTCCTGACCTGGGGAAAGAGTTGTCAACCCTCAGGAAATGGATATCAGAGCAGAATGAGGATCTTCCCAAGGAATGCCTCTGTTCAGTCAGTGGGGAACAGTAGTGACTGGTCACTGTGTGACCCAAGCTGTTACCTCTAAGTCCCAAACCAGGACACTGTCCCAGGCACAAGTGAAGGGGTTCCAGGAGAGGGGGAGAGTGCTGGAGTGTGCAAGGGGAATCAGAAATGAACTAAGCTGGTTCACTGGGGCTAGCGGGCCAAAGGGCTGTGAGGAGGGTGCCTGAGGCCAGGCAGTTTGCAAGAGCAGGGAGAGGAGGTGCACAGTGTGTGGGGATGCAATGCTAGGGAGACAGGTTGATACAGCAGCGGGGCAGTGACATGCTGTCATCCTGCAGCCAGTGTGGCAAAATTGCACCAAGACATTGTGCCTGGTTTGCTGGCCTGCCCACGTCACTCTTCATTCCCTGCCCACTCCTATACATGGTAGATGGAGGCACTGCCTTTGCTTTATGCTGCGATCAGTGTCCTTTCTCCCAGGTGCTGTGATTCTGCAGTACCTCCTGCCTGTTGTTAATGCTCGGACTATTACCTTCATATCTAGGGTGTATTGTCCACTTCCTTCCCCTGTTGTGTAACCACAGTCCCATTCTGCAGCCCTATTGCTCTGCCCTGCATGCTGCAGTGCCCCTTGCAGTCCCTACTGAGAGGTTAATAAAGACCTACTGCCTGAGTTACCCTTAGCTTTTATAAACCAAAAAATGCAAACAGCATGTAAGCAGCATTCATTACCTTGCACGCCTTCAGCTGCTTATTGGATACACATCCGCCTCCCTCCAGCATCTCTCTTTTTTTTTAATATGTTTTTTTTTTAATTTGTTTTGATGAATGAGTGACAACCCTGACATCCGATTCGCTGAGATTAATAGAAACGACACAATATTTACGTCGCGCCGACGAGCAATTATCCTGCCATCTATCTTTGAGATTATCTTTCTGATTGAAAACTACTCATCTGTGTAATCGGAATTATTTGGAATTAGAAGGGAATTTATGGCCCCTTTCATTCTTCCTCCTATTTGCCTCTGTCTCCATCCTTCTTCCCCCTCCTTTAAGAGGGATCCCTTCTTCCTTCTTTCCCTCCATCCTTTCTTCATTCAGCCTTGTGGATGGAACATGTGCTTTGCTGTACAAGGCTTTGCTGTACAAGGATGGTTGTTTCTGGAGATGGGGGAGACTGGGCCACACTGTGGCTAAGCAGGCACTGAGGACAGTGAGGATGCACTGAGGCTTAGACAGCTGACGAGGGATGAAAGGGTCTTCAGAAGAAGGCTGGCATGGGAAGTGGGCATGTGGAGTAAGTGACTGAATAGAGGCTGCGCAGGCAGTACTGCCATGACGGAATAACTGGAGGCACTCACCTCCCTTCTTTTTTTTCTATTTTACTGTTCCTTCCTTATTACTCTGTTTTGAAGATGCCTTTCACTGGTCCACTGCTTTGTAAATGTGGTCCTTGTGCATTTATTTTGTCTAAATGCTTATCTGAAAGTATTTTTCCAGCTCATTCTGTGTAGGAGAAAGATCTGTACTTGTGAGCACCTTCCTGCATACTGTGAACCTTTCTATAGCTGCTGCTGGCATTTCTGCTGTCCTCCACTGTGTGTGATGGAGTATGGCTGGCTGGCTTCAATACTGGTGTCCCCTAACACAGTGCTGTCTGTATAGGGCTTTTAGGAAATATTATTGCTTATTTGTTATAGCTTTAAGGAGTTGATAGGTGGTATAGAACCTGTATTGTTTTTTCTTACTGGGTAGAGCTCTGTCTATTGCTTTTTTTCCAAAGCACCAGTGTATCTCACACTTTGTTTGGTTTTCATTCTTTTGCTGGTCTGTGATGCAGAAGAAGCAACTCGTATGTTGTCTCAGGTCACCTCTAGAGGCAGGAGACACAACTTTCCCTTTTTGATGATTCCAAGACAGGACAGCAAAATTCACATATGCTCCCTCTCTTCTCTGGAAGCCCGTCTCTGAGCACAGTCCTCAATGAAGCATTTCCTACCTTTCCCTTCTCCTGGGTGAAGACAGAAAATGGTCTATCCTACTACATCCGGAAAAAAAATCTGTGCTGTAGATCAGTCAGCCCTGAGAACTACCCTTCTGTAGAATACTTCAAAAACAGCACTTGATTTTTTTTGCAAGTGGTTGTGGCAGAAACAGAGACAGGGAAGTGGATGTCAGGGGAAGTCAAGTAGCAGAGACTTTTTAAATGGATCTAGTAGCATCTGTGTCCTTTGAGAACCACAGCATGGAAAGGTCCTCAGCTCATGTGAATCCTGATGGAGAACAGAGAAGGGAAGCAATGTAGGTTTCTAAATATGTGCTAAATGAGAGACAGTCTGAGTGCTGAACGAATTCAGCCTGAACTCAGTTGCAGAGATATCAGCTAACATACAAGCAAGGCTGCAAATATGTTTGATGCAGAGAACAGTGTAAACAGTTAATGACACAAGCATTTGGAACAGGAAATGTGCTCTGAGGTACAATTGCTCTGTCAGCTCAAGAGATCTAGGCCCAGATGGGAGTCCCAGATCCTTCCGCCCAGAAATACCCGATGTTGTTATTAATTAGTATGGAAATATTTTCCTTTCTTGAGAGAGGGCTGTTGAATTGCCAGTGGGATACTGGGGGGATGGGTGTGTGCATGTGTGGGGTAGCCTATCAAGGAACTATTAATTAGGTTACTTCCCACTGCAGTTGACATGCTGGGGAAGGGGGTTGTTTGTGGGCCAAAATAAAAAGGAGAGAGAAACTGAAAGACTGAGATTGAGAATGGAAAGCATAAGATAAAAAAAGGGAGTTGTGTATGACAAAGCACACAGGCTGAAAGAGGTATGTATAACAAGACATTCCTAAGATTCCCAAAGCAAAAGATGAGAAGAATGAGAAACCAGGGTATGGTTAGAACCAAAGGGGAAACTCCTTTGAGACAGCAGCAGCACGGGTTGGACACAGCCACAAAAGGACTGACTGATTCTGTCTTCTTACTGGTTTTGTTTTTCATCCTTCCAAAAATTTGGCAGCCAGGCTTCCTCATGTCAGAGCACTGATATTTTATGCCAACTGTCACTATGAAACAGGAGAGAATTTGGATGAGAAACTTCTTCAGTTGTAGGTTGCCTTCCTTGGCTGGCTGGGTCTCTTACCCCCTTTCTTTGGAATGGGGTCTTTATCAGCTTTGATGAATAATCATAAAAATACTAATTGGACTATTTGCTTGGTTTTCTATATAATACTTCAACCACTTGTATCATGGTCTTTTTGTGGTCTCTAGCTTTGTACTTCTGGTCATAGTGTGTTCAGTCCTGGCAGAGTCCAGACACAAAAAATGCAGCATAAAGACATAGCATAGCCCTGTATCTAAGCAGCAGGTGCTGCATTTACAGTTCTGAGAGTCCTAGAACAAGAAAGAGACAAGGAATGTGTGTGGCAGTATAGGTTAGAATAAGTGAAGGATCTATTCACAGAGGGGAGAGAAAATGGAGCAAGTGGGTTACCTAAAAATATCAGTGCAGGCTCCAGGCTCCCTTGCAGAGGGAAAAAATCAGTGCAGTTGTGATTATTCAGAGAAAGAGTTTTGGGTTTGTGAAGGGGGAGGAGTGGAATGATAAGACAAAGACATAGCATTGATACTTCATATGGGACCAGCACAATCCAGAGCTATTTATCCTGTGACCTGACTCTAGAGAATGTAGCTGTCTGCTGCATTTTCTTCCAAGAAACCTGTCTAGTAGGAAGTTGGATTCAGTACATGCAGAGGATCTACTAACCCTCCTTGGAGTAATACAACACAGAAGGAAAAAAGCTATCCAGGTTGCAGCCTACCATCACCACGTCACATCCTCAAATTTCCTAAGAGATCTAGAATGAACAGAGGTGGTTTGAAACTTTTTAAAAGAGGCACTAAACCTAGAAGGATAATTTGGCTTTCAGTTCCAGAGGTTTGTGCAAGACAATGCCAATTTATCAGCATGTGAAAGATTGCTGCTAGCCCATGCACATCTTGGGGGAAACTGTTGGCCCTAAATCTGCCACCAATTACAGTATCCAGGAGCACTTACAAAGCCCTTACCTACTCTCTGCCTATGCTCCACGTGAGTAAGAGCAGGTTTGAGGTGGGATATGCTCATCAGCAAGGAGGGATATAGCAGCACAAGAGTGAAGCAGAAGGAATCTGAGCACTGCACAGGTGAGGGCTCCTGATTCGGTATCCAGCTCTTTTCAGCCTTGTTTCTTTGTGGGTGTTGTTTGTTTCTTTGTTTTTAAAGAGAATTAAGTATGGATCACTGTGTTTCTTAGAAAAATGCCTTATCAGTTTAACTTGAATTTATTGTTAGGCCTGCTTTTCTAAGGGAATACTGAGTATGTGATTGCACTGGGTAAGTCTGTGTAACTTTTGAATCTGTTATCTAATTTCAAATGCATTTTGCACCCAGACAGAAATGTATTAAGTTCACACAAGTTTCATGAAATAGGTGACAGGTAGAGACCTTATTATTATACCTTAGGGAAAGACTGGAGAATGAGCTCACGCTTATTAGAGTCCAGGAAATCCACATGGGACAGGGACTGTCCAAACGCCCCAATTACAGAAGCCTTCAGTTGAGTCTCACATCTTACTGTGTGTGCATCAGAGGATCCATTGGCTGGTCAGTGTCTCTTGCAGATTCTCTAGTGAATAGTAAGGCTTCCTTCTTTCTGGACATTCATAATGCTGCTAATTCATGTGGATTCCCTGGAATTTAATAAGAGGTGAGTAACAGTGCAGCCTCAGTATAATTCAGTTAAAAAGCCAGTCAAACACAACAGAGAAAGCTGTTGGAAACAAGGCATCTTTGTTTCAGATAGAAGATTCTAAAGAAGTTAAATTGAAGTGCAGATGTAAAATTGCTGATGCCTGTACTGACTCTATCTTCTGCCCTCTAACTAATATGTGCCTCAGTTTTCATTAGACTCTTTGAGTACTGGTTTCACTGTGATTTTGGATCCCAGTATTGTCAAACTGGTACAGTTCTGGCATGAATATTACTTCAGTATGGCATACTTAGTTCAGCATAGTTTCTTTGGAGTCGTAAGCTAGACTAATGTGGTTATAGTCACATAACTTTGTTCAGTCCAATATTGTAAAATCATTCTTGTGAAGTGGGTTAGTTACATTTATGCAAAAATGATGCAGACCCGGCCTCAAATTACAAAGTATTTGCAGTAAAGACTATATTTGCATACTTACATATGTGTGGCATTTACTGTCAAAGGGCCCAGGTTCTGAATGCTGCTTATAATAATAATAGTAACAACAATAACCTGAAAGGACTACAAGTCGGTCTTGGGAGTCACCACAGCATGTCTGTAATTAGCTGAATTAAAAATTTTTGTTTATGAGGCATCTAGAAACACTAAGTCTCAGAGATGAACAGTACCTATGTAGTCATCTCTGTCATGGCACAACCTTAATGACATTTTTGTCCATGAACTTCCTTGCTTTTTGCTTGCTCTGTACCACTAAGTTAAGGTAATGGCTGAATGGATTTTGTTTGCAATCTTGCCATTATGTGGACCACTGAGGCTGTCCATGACTCACTTAACAATGTTTGCAAGGGGAACAGGTAATATTTTGCAATCATAATGTACCAGTGCAGAAGAAGTTTTCCTGCACAGACTCACACATTGTGAAGAAGGAGCTGAAACAAGAGTTTGTGTTTATGGAGAATGTGGTGAGCAGTTCAAGGGACTGCTTCCTTGTGGCTTTTGGTGTCAAGTCTTGTTTGCTTGTTAGCTCTTTGGTTAAATTTTTCTGGAGTGATTATTTCCACCACTCAGAACAATAGTAGTTAACATAGAAGACTTCCAAATAATTCCTCAAAAACTCAGTGTTTTGTTAAATTTTGTAAGAGAACTACTGAGATTTAGGAAAGTATTTTCTTGGGGAATTTGCTAGTACAGTTGAGAAATATGAAATGCCCCATGGCCACAATCAGCCATCCACCTGCCTCCAAATTAGAGCCTTGTTTTCTGCCTAGTAACCAGGAAGAAAGTGAAAAAGAAATTAACTTTTTTTTTTTTTTAAACATGAGCTTTTTTCTTTGAAAACTTAAGGAGAAATGAAAACATTTCTACAGTCTGTGTTTTCTTACATCGCATTTCTACAATTTTAAAAAGATGAATTGTGTCATCTGATAATGTGGCAAGAAGAAATTTCCTTAGGAGAATGATGTGTATGTAGCACAACAGCTTTGGAGACCAGGCTTCCAAAAAGAAGGTGGTAGTCTGCCCTGTAAGTTTCCATGGAGTTTTACCAGGCAAATTAATCCCAGGATCTCATGGCAAGGCACACGATGTATTCAAGAGAGGTTCTGTTCTTGCCTGTACTCCTTCAGGTGTATATACAGGGCACAGGAGAGCAGCATGCAATGATAACTCAGCTTAGATACAATCTCATGGTGCTGTGTATTTGAATTAATATAGCCTGAATCTCATCTGGATATGAAGTCGACATGAATGAGTCTACCTTTCTGCTAAAATCCAAACCAGCTCGTTCAGAGCATGCTCAAGTGGCCCTGTATAGCTTTGTTTTGCTAACATACCCTTATTTGCTGTGTGACATAAAAATGGGACTTCTCCTGGACGTCCTGTTACCTGGCTGCAAAGTGCTCTCACACTGCTGCCCTGCCTGGCAAACACACACGTGGCTGAATCCAACACCTCTGACGCAGAGCTTATTGTTGCACAGAGGTGATAAAGGAGAGTTGTGATTTCATGGTGGGAGGGTGTTTTTTTTTCCCCAAGCTTGTAAGCACAGGACAGTTTTGTGGTACATGATGTATCAGGGAAGAAACTTCTGTGATTGTTTTAGATCTTTCTGTCTGTGCTCAGTGGAGAGTCACGGCCAGGCTGTGTATGAGTGAGCGTGCGTGAGGCCATGCCTGTGACACATTCCTTTAAGGAGGGGACAGATGAGGAGCTGGGCTTCACCTTCCAGCAGCAGCAGGGCCCTAGGCAGAAGCGATGGAAGGGACTGGTTATTCCAGGTGAGGACAGGTCCAGGTGTGGCAAGAGCACAGACTAAAAGCGGCAGCAAGGGACTGAGCAACCAAATGTCTGCATCTGGAACACAGACTCGACAGAAATCTTCCTCAAGCAGCTGTTTCCAAAGGGCTTTGGGTAAATCCACTTGAGGTTAAGAATTTGACAGATATTTTTTCCCCTCCTCACTATTAAGCCTTGGTGAATGGGAAATCTTTTTACAGAGGATAGGAGTAGGGTGGGGAGGAGGAGAGGAGTAAGAAGGACAATATAGGTTGCTTTAGACTGTGCTGTACCTGTTCTCCAGCTCAGGTTCCAGCAGCTTTAATACCTATGATGAACTGCAGGACATCTTTGTGCCCAGAAGTGACCCACAGCACTTCTAGGAGCACAGAACGGGAGGAGGGGGGGAGCAGGCCACAGAGGCATTGCAAGGGGACATGCTCTCTGTAACATGTGCCAAGACTGCTGGCAGAGAAACTCTTGGGGTTTTGGCTCTTTCTCAGCCTCACAGGCTGTTGGCTGGCAGCATGTGGCTCTGTCTGGTCATAGGGACAGTTGTGCTTGCCTGAGCACATGGCACCTTATCTTGGCACTCCCTGGCACTGCCACTTCTCTGCTGGCACCTTGTGTGTGGCCCTTCCTTAACTCTCTTTCAGTGCAAAGCATTCTCAGACCAAATCCTGAGTGACTGAAACAAGTGGTAAAAACTCTGCAGCTACAGACTTCCCCTGCAGCATGTCCACTTTCTGTGTGCTGTAGGCTTGCTCCTTCATCTGGGATGAGCTCAGTGCTGAGGAACTGAGTTTCTGACTGCCTGGAGACCAGAGGAAGGGAATGCAAAACCATTTCGCAAAACCCTTTTTTCTTGCACATATGGGTAACTATTTTTAAAGAAAAGACTCTTGCCCTTTTCCCCATTCCTCTCTATACTCTCTTGAAGAGGAAATGCTCTGAGTTTCAAGGCACTCCAAGCTGCAGGGTAGGAATTGTCCAGGTCAGGAGAGCTTTCACAGGTGACTGGCAATGCTGAGATGAAGAAGGACTTCAGCTGATGGAGTGAGGAGGCAAAGGAGACTGCAACAGAACTGCTCACTGCTAAGATGAAGCTGAGCCAAAGTTCAGCAGAGCTTGCTATGGTTAGTGTAAAGAAAGAGAGACAGTGGAGAGAGGGATATTACCTGGGTCTGTGCCCATTCAACACATTACAATGGCTTACAGCTCTAATAAGGGCCAGGCAACCATAGAGTGGGTTCAGAAGTGGCTTTAGATGGCACAGAGCTGAGAGGCTTTAGCTGGAAACGCAGATTCCAGTTCCCCTAGGGGTGCAAATGAACCTTGTCATAGCTTTATGTGCTAGAGAGACTTCTGTGAGGGTAATGCTTAGCCTGCCAATTTGTTTGATTTACCCACAGTGAGGGAGTGATATTATGGTGACAGAACTTCACTGCCAGCGAGGGAATTGAGGCAAGCATCTGCATACACGTTGCTGTGTCTGTAAAAGCCATGGATGCCCTCAAGTGCTTCCCAAACACAATGGTTTCATTTCCCCATCAGTCAGGAGTTGTAGGTAGGGGTTTGGTGCGATCTGTGTGGGAGAATAGTCTCCCCCATAGTATTAAGACAGTTACTGGTGCTCTTCAGGGTTATGTCAGGTGGCTGGTCTTCTTTGTACCTGTCCCTGTGGCATATCCAACCTGGCACAGGAGCCAGAGAGCACCTGGCCAAGAGCACTTGCTTGCCTATGTCTTGGGTGCAAAGGGAGAGCTACTGAATGAAGCAGACCTTTTCTGTCTGTTGTGAGACATTGTGGTGGGCTGACCTTGGCCAGCTGTGAGCTGAAATTCCTTCAGGAAATATCCATCTGCTGCACTGTGATCTTGGCAGAGGTGCAGGGGACTGTCTGCTCTGACATCTGGAGTGCCTTCTCCTCTCCTTCTGCTCTGACCTGGGTGTCTGGGGAGCCATTTCTCACTCTTCACCTGTGCAGAGTTTTCTGCCTGTTCTTAAACATGTTTCCCTCAGGCACCAACCACCATCTTGGCTGAGAGGCTCAGCCTTGCCCTGTGGTGGGTCAGATGGTGCCTGTGGGAACCATCCATGTCCAGCATGGGACAGCCCTGGCCTCTCCTCACAAAGGCCACCCTGCAGCCATCCCATAGCCAGCACCTGGCCACAGCCACCTGAGGTGGATACACTGAGTGACACTTGGTTGATGGTATTTTGACAGGGGTAAGAACTGCTCCTTCTCCTTCAGACCAGTGAGAGTCACAACCTCAGGGCAGGGGTGAGGGCTCTTCTAGACACAATGAATGCAGCTAGGAGATGAGGCAGGACTGAGATCAATGATGTTGCTTTGGAGGGGACTCATGAGAGACCCACTGCAGAACTGGTTGTTCCTCATTTTGGAAGCTGTGGAACTTGCGTGGCACGCAGAGGGCTTCTCCTCGAAAAGCTTTTTCCTCGTCCGGTTGTCTACAGACAGAATATCCCCTTCCCTTTAGGAACTTCATCAGTTACTTCCCTTCACTTTTATTTTTTAAAACGTATCTTTTAATTGAGCAAGATACACAAAGAGTACAGAGCCTTTCCCTGGAGAGAACAGAGAGCTTTGATGGCCCCCCTGACACACACATTTGGAAAATGGTGATGATTTTTCTGTGGAGCTGAGTGAACAGTCTGGCTGTAAGGAGTTTAGATCTGGAGCCAGACATCATGGTTAGGCCTGTCTGTGGTTATAATGTAGTTGTTTGGGTTTTGTAGAAGTTGTCTGAAGGAATCTGAATTAAAAACAAAGCAGAAACCCAAAGGGAAGCTCTTTCTGGCAATCCTGGTATCTATATGATCTGGCACCAGAACTGGCTTAAATCTCACTCTGTTCTCCTTCTCCTGGTATCAAAATTGCTACCAGCCCTATTATGACAGCTTAACATGCTTCCTCTCCCTCCCCACCACGGCCAAGGTCACTGAGAACATGAAACAGTATCTCTTGCCTGAAGCCGACCTTAGTAGGCTGCCGGGCTGCTTTGAGATTTGTCTGAGTGCACAGCTAATGCCCTGCCAGCACAGGTGTGGACTTGCTGGTGCTAAACAAGGTCCTGAACAACAACAACAGTGAGGAGTTTCTGCAAAGCATCCACAGCAAATTGAAAGTTTAGAAAGTACTTGCCCCAAACGATGGAATTGACAGCCCAGCATGGGAGAAATACATCGCAGCATGCCATTCTAAGAAGATGATGGTGGTTTCTAGTGAGCGAATATCGTGGTCACATGATTTAGGAAGGAGTACATCCAAGAAATCTTTTTGTCATTTTTTGATTTTTGCTGGGTGTAAACACAGAAGCCCTTTCAGGCAAAAGCTGTGCAGTAGTAGTGAAAATCTAGGAGGGATCTAAATGAGGCAATGGTAGAAGGGACTGTGTTATGCTGTATGTATTACCGACAAAGGCTGTGTGTTTAAATGTAATGTAGCATATGATTGTTCTAGTGCTTGCAGGCTTTAGTTAAATCCTTACAGGTTTTATTTCTGTGTGTACAAGTAGAACTGAATTCTTGGTCTGAATAGTCTCTGAATGCACTTTGGTATGTGTTTTGTTGCTCAGGCCAAGCTATTTTTCACTAATGCATTGTTATTACTGGTGGACTCAGCAAAACAAGGGAGAGGAGCATTCTTCTGTGCTTGTTCTTGTTCTTCTTAAAGCCAATGGCATAACCTCTGCTTGAGCAGCCACAGATGGTACCTCTCACAGGTAGTCTAATTCTACAGATAACTCTTCCAGGTGAAGACTTTTCTCTGCCCACAACTCTGAGAATGGAAGAATAGATTTGGGTGCTGCCCCATCCAGGAAAGTTCCTTAGTCCTAGCCTGACGTGTTTTACTTGTAAATGTTTAGACAGTTTGCAGGTTCCCTTCTGCCAAAGAGCTATTAGAGTATAATCTCCTGCTGGCAGGCAGCTGGAGGGTGGTGACATCTTTAGCTGGAATAGCTGAATCTGGTAGGAGACTTCTGCTAAAATCTTAGTTATTTTCACATTCCTAAAAAATAGCAAAATATATAGGAACTAAATAAGGAGCAAAGTTTACAAGAGTCTTAACCGAGCAGTGTGACTTCCCCTGCTGGTGACAGAGACTTGACACAGCAACATGGTATGCATTATCCTGGAGGGCACTTGAAAGAGCGGGATGCAAACATGTGACCCTTGGGGTCAGTGAAAAATAAAGTTGAAACAATACGAAGTTTGCAGCATTAAAATCAAGTAAGGAAATAAAAGAGTTAAACTAGCAATAATATCAACATTTCCTCTTGAGCATTTACGGTTTTTCAGATTATCTACTTCGTATCAAAATGCATAGTATATTTAACTACCTAATAAATCAGATCTGAGAGTCATACTATGTGTGCCAAGCATCCAGAAGAGAGTTGCTACTCAAACTTTTTTATTCTTTTATCTTCTCGTTCTTGTTATTTTCAGTCTTGGAAAAGCAGTTTGTTTGATGTTAATTTCCTTTATGTAAAAAAAGTTATTATAGTATCTTTTTTGGTGTTTAAATAGTCCCTGTTTGAAATCTGTGCAATTCACACCTCACTAAAACCAGCAGGGCACTAACACAACTGTTCAGAAATGTTGGGTTTGTGAGGCTCTTCCAAAGTAGTGTGACTCTGATGAAGAGACTTTTTGTTGTATGTTACAATTATTCTTCATAGTTTGTGGCTAGCCTTGGAAACTGCAGAGCTGATCTTCAGTTTAATACTTATATTCATACCTGCATTTCCTGATCTAAAAGAAGTCGTGATTCTGAGCTCTAAACTTACAGCACATAAATCAGATGTGCACCAAAGCATCTTGAGGCTCACCAGAGAAGTGACAGAAATTATCTGTCTGGTTTAACATGTGGGTTGGGGGAATTGGAAGACTCTATTGATTGGATCAGTATTTTCAAGCTCCAACTTTTTTTGCTCTGTCCCTATCTAAAAAAGGTATTTGCGAATATTTGTTTGGTTTTGTCATTAAAAGGAAAGTAAATTTTGCATTCTGCCTAGATTTATATGTGCAAGGCTCAAACCACGTTTGAAGAAAATTAAACACTGAGATTCTACCTCCACCATAGACTTGAGAATCTGATACTGAAATACAGGTGCATGATGAAAGCGGCCCTAGCAAGAAGCATTTAGAAAAGCAAGCTGCACTTGCACTTTACAATGTCTTGTACTTTGGTGCCTCAAGGATAGCACTGAGCCTTTATGGAGTCTGTAAGTCAATAATGTTGATTTTTCTTCTATTTTTTTTAGTTATTTATTTCTAATGTATCTGAGGATGCTTTTGAAATCTTCTGGCTTTCTTTTTGCAGTGTTTTGAGTGGGCATTCAGTCTTATGGCCTCTGCTGTTGAATTCTGTCCCTGCCTCGCCCTGAGTCTGGAGTCTGGAATTAAGTGGTGTTTGTGCACCAGGGTGATAGCAGTGGAGGCAGGGAACTTGTGTTTGAAGTTTTATCTATAGCAGATCTTCTCTGGATCGCTGGATACCCCACGGGGGAGCAGTTGAGGTCATTCATCCTGCTGTCTAAAGGCAGAGAGGAAGGGTGGAGGAATGCTGACTCCATTCAAGGTTCATTCATACTTGCTAACTGTGACATGCTGTCAAGTCCTCATCCCTTCATTCTCCAGGCAGAAAGTGGAAGAATGGAGGACTAGTGTATGCCCAGGTCTTGCTCTGCTGTGTGGATATGGGATGTCAATGATAAGCACTTGACATGGACCTAAGAACTGAACAGAGCTTTGCAGCTGCCTGCTTAAAACATGCCCAAAGAGTCCTGGTGATTTAGACCACATCATGGGCTTTCCTACAGTGGCATCAGTTTGGCCCATAACATTGTAATGGGGCTGGGATGATCCTGTTCTATACAACACACGGCTTGACAGAGTAGTCTTGGGAGAACTTTAGATTTCAGCAATATTTAACAGCAAAGAATAGTCTGAAAGTCACATTCAGGATCTATGTGACTATGCCTTTGTTAAAGCTGAGTTGTTCAAAAGTGACTTATTGGATTTAGGTGCCCGTGTTCTGCGACCTTGTTCTGCCATGTCTCAGCCTGATTATTCTGTGTAGTGAGTGTCTAAAATTCCTTCTGATGGCAATGGAAAGTGTTAAATGTTTTACAACTCTCAATATTAAAGCCAAAAATATCTTGTACTAGCCAGCCCAAATGAGAGGACAGAAATAAAATTTTCCTTTGTTTATCAGGTAATTTCTGATCTCAGATCTGGTTCAAGTAGTTGAAGGACCAGAATCCAGCAGGCAATTGAGGGTGTGTTTCCACACTAGAGTTCAACCTGTCAGATACTTTTCTTTTTTTCCCTTCTTCATTTGTAGGTCTTCATCTGTAGATATCAAAATGCTTTAAAGCACCGTGCTAAATATTGTTGTCACTTGGGTTGTTTAAAGCTGGGGATATGCAGCTGTTGCAAAGTGACAAGCCAGACTTCACACAGGGCAGTAACTCAACTGAGGAAAATTATTAAACATCATGAGTCTTTGCCCAGTGCTTCATCAGGCCCCTGTCCTGCAAGAGGGGCATTTTTTGGAAAAACTCATTGACTAAATCCTACCAGCTTAGACACCAAGTATGTTGGCAAGAGGCGAATTAAGCATGCAACAGGATTTGGGCCCAAAAGAGGAAATTACTTTATCTCGCTACATAATCAATAGCTGCAGTTGAACTGAGACCTTGGCTATGATGTGGTGGGTCCTTGTCTTGCTTTGAGATAGCTGCTCTTGTTGAACTAACTTTCTTTACTCAAGCAACAGCAGCAGCTGCAGTGTGGTGTAGACATGCCTAAACTAGCTTAAATAGTTCAGGCACTGTTAGCCAGTGAGCCAAAGAACCATGGAGTTCAGCATGGGCTTGGTGCCTCAGGATTTTATCCTGTTCTTTATGAGTTCAGCATTTCTTTACCATCTCAGCTCAAGCAAGCCTAGCAATATGTTGAAAAGAAGTCTGGAAGATGTGGTACTCTGTCTGCACTAGTACTTCTGCCAGCAGAGCTTGGCATGCTCCTAGAGTTGGTTGTAGGAAATATTGCCAAAGGTAGCACTGTAGTGAAAGCTGTTTCGCCTCTCTCAGCCTACTGTTCCCCCTCTTGTTCCCCACCCTTCCCCTGGTATTCATCAGGAGCTGCCTTGCCTTTGAGTCTGTTTGCTATGAAACTGCCTAGTCATTAAGGTTCTACTGGAGATCATGAATATCTAGGAGCTGACAAAGGCTTGGAGAACCAGCTGCCTGCTGGAGAAGTTATTGGCCTTGCCTGACCGTGAGTCTAACAGGAGAACCTGTAGGGATTAAATATGGGGAAATCCAGGACCATACCCCTATGTCTATTAATAGGGACCATGACAGACTCATTTGTGATGTGTTGTCTCAAGTCATTGCCCAGACGGTGGGCTCCCAGCTCAGCCTCTGTCTGTGAAAGAGCTTTGTTGATATCTCTTACTCGTCATTTTCTCCTGGCAGCCAAGGACATAAGCAGGAATGAGGGTTCAGGTCCTTGAGAGCTAAGTAACTTCTGCTGAGTCAATAGGGGAGGTACCATCACTGCCCTCGGTTTTGTTTGCAGGAACAGCCTCATCAAATAGTGTTTGTAGGCAGAGACCCTAAGTAGACTGCCGAGCTGTTAAACTGCCAACCTACCCGCTAGTTTATTCTGCAGCAGAAATACAAGCATGCCTGGACCAACCCCCAGAACTCATCTCTGAACTCCTTTCTCATTCTGTCAGAATTCCCAACTTGTTTTTAAAATGGTATTTATTTTTGTTAAATTGCAAAAGAGTTGGATGCAGTCTGGTAGTTGTGCTTTCCCTCTCCTTTATGCACTGAATTTTGTTCATTTGCTTTACATGCCTCAAGTTGCTGTAATGCTGCTGGGAAAGTAATTGCCTTGCACTTTCTCTTTCTGATGCCCACGGGTGACTGTGGGGGACTCCTCCCTGGGCACAGTGCAGAGTTAAAAGCCCAGCTTTTGCTTAAGACCTGGTTATTTATTTTTCTTTTTTTCCCTTTCTCTCTCTCTCTCCTTTTTTTTTTTTTTTTTTTTTCCCTTTTCCCCTCTTTCCCTTTTTTTTTTTTTTTTTTTTTTTTTGTCAGCTGCCTGTTATATCAATCACAGAGCTGGGATCTATTTATAGGTTGGGACTCAGAGTACTGTGTCCTAGTCACAAAGAGAGGCAGAGACGCAGAGGGGACTGTCGGCTGGTGCAGGCAGAACCAAAAGATATTTAATCAGCAATTAGAAACACCTGAGGGCAAGGGAAATTCTACTCCAGCCTCAAGCCTCATCTCAGCCTGCAGCATGTAAGTAGCGAACTTCTACCTTTTATTGCATTTATGGGCTTGTTTTTTAGTTTGTGGGGCTTTTTGGTTTGGTGCTTGTTTTGGTTTTTGGGTTCTTTTTTTGATCCAAATATTGCTCTGCACTAATCCTTTCATCTGGTCTAAAAATTATGGCAGCATCTTGTTATAGTTAAAACCAATAATTTTTTTCTGTTTTCACACTGTCAAAGGAAGGTCAGTGCGACCCACAAGGAGAGGAGTTGGTTCTGAACTTTGTAGAAATCAGGCAGTTTCACTATTTGAGTGTGGGTTTTTCCTCTGGAAATAAGCAAATGAAAGTTTGAGTGGAACAGTTTTGTTTTGGGAATTGAAACGGTCAGGTTTGCTGGCATTCCAAAAAGGTCAATGTATAACATAACTCTGCTTAAGGGCTTACCAAGGACAGGTGCTATTTATCCCATGCTGGTAAAGGCAAACCTGGAAACTTCAGCAGTCCTGTCTTAAAAGAACCAAGTGACACCCTTTCCTCTATTAGAAAACTTCCCCCCAACCCCCAGCTTCATATCAAATCTCCTCTTATCAGGCAGATGAAATGTAATTTTGCTTTTACTGAAGGCATTTATCATTGAGCAGTTGATGTTACTTTAATTTTAAAAGTCCCAAAGCAACTGAAGTCTCTTCAATGACAAAAGAGGGGTGCAAGTCTTTGCAAAGTCGGCACAGTGACAATCAAAGAAGGAACTTACTCTCTCATCGCCAACAAGGTGTTTGCTTTAAAGCAGCCAAGATGCAAAATGTTTGTACGATGATATATTTTTGGAGTCTTTTTGTTAACAGAAATATGAAGAGAAGGAGAACAATAACTAGTCAGAAACTGGCTTTTATTGGTAGCTTTTAGTACAATATTTTTGTCAAAAATAAAAAAGGTATTTCTTGTTTCATATTTTTGCCTCAGATGTTTGTGTTACATCTTTTTACAAAATTCAGGGTTTGTATTTATTTTGAAGTATAGAAAAATTACATTGATTTCCTGTATCTGTTATATTTACCCCCCAAAACATCAGTATTACAATTTTTAATTTTGGTATGTGCCGTTATTTAGTATAAATTTCTCATTAAATA
>VXBX01007123.1:375155-417088 GCA_013400415.1 Scytalopus superciliaris
CCCCCCCCCTCAATGTACCATTTTTGAAAGTAACAAAAAATAAAATGAAGGTAAAATATTTTTGAGGAACAAGTGTCTAATAAAATAGAATAATAAAACCAGAGCTGTCTCACAGTTAAAATATCAAGTCCTGAGAAATATGTGATAGATTAATTGCTTGGACTGACTATAGAAAGTGACAAATAGGCTTGTTCTTTAGTCTTTATTTTGCATTTCTTTGATGCATATTTTATAATGCTCATAGCATTTAGTTTAAGTTCTAGGAACAAAAAATACTGACTACAAATTAATGCTTTCTAAGTTTTTAGCCATTGATGTGAATACCCTAACATTCAGCTAGAATTCTTATATAAGGAAGGCTTTTGGGACGATATGGATAAACAAGGTGCATTAATATACCCAAATAATGCCCCAAAAGATCGCTATAACACACCACTTGCTATGAAGCTTCCCTCTCCCAGATAAAACAAAACTGTGAGCTTGATCATTCTCATCATATGAAATTTCATTTTGATTATTAAGGCTTTTTACTTTACTTAAAAATGAATGTGTTTAAATTATTTAAGTCTCTTTTTTGTTTGTTTTGCCATGATATTACATTTACTGCTTTTCTGTGATAATGCAATGTTACTGTGTAGTAGAGCAGATTTTTTCCAAAAGGCATTAAAGGAATAAAATTGCTGACTCTGTAACTAACAAACAGTTGGTCTGAGGTCCCCCTAAAATCTGAAAACCAAGAGACATCACCGAGAAAAAAAAAAAAAAAGGTTGAATAATTTTCTTCCCTACACAAAAAGAAATATCAGCATGCCCATGCTTGGGAACTACTGCAAAACCCCCCTCATTTACCATATATTTTTGCAGAAATCTGATCATTCCCAAAGAAGCCTTCAAAGCATAAGGCTACAAAGGATTCAGTCTTAGGAATTTGTTTGGACTATTCAATAGTTGTGTCCACATAATTGCTGGACATTTTCCTTCCCTTTCAACTGCATGTGGGTCTTTTGCCCTGTTAAACCTGACATATCTTTTTATTATTGCATTGGGAAAAAAGATAACCAAGCACCTCCTGTCCTGTGGCATGCCAATCAATGGTTTATAGGACCACGTATTTGAAGGGAGGGAGTTACCTGTGGTTAGAGGTAAGACTGGTGCATTATGTGGTAGAAAGTGTTTGTTATTTAGTTTCTGCTTCACTAATGATTTACATTTTGTGGACTAAGCACCCTATCAACCTCCAAACTGACTTACTGCACACATGCTGTTGCATGAATTTTTTTTTTTCATTCCTTAAAAAACCAAACAACAAACATCTTTTGTTTCATCCTAGTTTATTTGTTTCTTTGACTGCAAAGTAATGATTGACATGCAGATTCTCTTTTCCACGCCTCTCCTTTCATTGCTGAGTATGACATCTCTTGGGAATTATAAATAAAACCTGTGCCAAATCTGCTGCACAGGTGTCTGGAGTACAGCATGCTCAGGTGTCTCACTGTAAATCCGTGAGAATATGAAGTAAACACCAGCAGGATAAAAATACTCTTCTTGAAACAATTCTGTGTTTTGAGGGGCCTTCTGAATAAACCCCCAAAGCCAGCAGCCAGTTATTAAAGGCTATGTAGCTATCTCTCTCTCTTACCTTTTTTTATCGCTTCACCTGTATGTCTGTCCATCTGTTTCTCATCTCTCTGTTTTTACATTTCATTATGCTATGCTTGTTCTCCAGCTCTCTTCTTTTCCTTTCCTGAAGACACATTTCTATCTGGCACAGAAAATAAACTCAGATTGCGGGTAGTTATGTTAATCTAATTCAATCCTCTGTGGGTTAGGAGTGAAATTCTAATAGTGGAGCTGTTGAGGGCTTTTTTGTTAATGGCTTGGGGATTACATTGAGTTAAAGGCTCATTTCCTAATCAAACAGAGAGGGAGAGAGTGACTCCGAATATTTATGAGTCTCCCAGCGAGAGTTAAACATTGAACTCCAAAAGCAGGATTTCAGTGCTGCAGAAAGAGTTAAACCCCCTCAGGGCTGCTGTGGAGGGGGGAGGGGGGGGAAGGAAACCAGTTAAGCCATCAGCATTTTCAACTGCTGTATAACTTGGGTTTGAGAGAAAATAATCATCTCACAGAGCTAAAATGGAAACTGTAGCAAGATATTTAAAACAAAGTCAAGTGATGCTTCAAGAAGGCTCTTCTTCAGTGAAGCAGGATGCACGCAGTGCATGCAGCAGCCTAATAGAAACTCCAAATAAATACTCTTCTAAATGAGAAGGATTGGAGAGTGGGCTGCCTTTTTATTATTAATGCCTGGAAGACACGATTTAATTTTTTAATGCTTTTTATTTTTGGTTCTGCTTAACTCTTGGCTAACCTATTCTTAAAATAAAAGGAAAAAGAAAGTAAAAAAAAAAAAGTATGGAAAGGTCAATATCTAAATTGTTCTACTTCTGTTCTGTAAACTGGCATTTTTTTTGAGGCATTTTTTCTGTCCTTCAGTGTAGCTGGAGTCTTGCATCAAATAGTATAGCTCGAGAACTGGATTCTCTGTGATGGAAATGATTGACCAAATCAATTCTTGATTGTTTTTGGGATGAGTTCATCATGCATGCATGGGCAGCTTGGGTAGACCATGGTGTGGCTGAAAAAGAGCAGGCCTGCCTTCAGCAAGCCGAGGAGCTCTGTGTTGCTAAGGCCTGGTGTGTTGTGAACTCGCCAGCAGCAGGCTTTTTAGCCCCAAGCTGGGACTTAGAAAACCTGTCTGCATTGGGTGAACTGCACAAAAACAAGACTGTGCCATGATCCTGCCTCTCTTCTGAATAGAGGTCCTGGAAGGGAATGGGGATAGAAACGTGCCGTCTTCTGACACATGGCCAAGTCACATCTTTGTGTTCCTCAGTTTCCCTGTCTGTAAAATGATATGTGGCTGCCATCAAAATGTCTCCAAGATATACAGAGAATAACCTTATATAAATTCCAAGTGGCTGACTTGTACATGGGAAAAAGTGCAAATCACTGACATAGGTGCATAGCTTGAAACAAGAGGGGTTTGTGCTGGAAAAAAGAGTTCCCCCACTTCAGTTATTTGGTGTTGTTTTTCGTTCGGGAGGGTTTTGTTTGTTTGGGTTTGGGTTTTTTTTTTATTTTTTTAATTTTTTAAAATACATTTTGTACAAGCCACCAATAAGACTTTCTGATTTTGGCACGACAAGCAGATGGAAGGCTAATGTAATTCTCAGGTAACATTCAATGGTGTTGTTCTATATACTAGGTTCAAATTTAGTCTTGGTGATTCTTCTTGAGATGACGCTTCAGATTTGTTATTCAAAAGTGGTAAATTCTGGCTAAAAAAGTAAGTTACTGTTTCATTCTGGAGCCATGTATATCAATGGTCATCCTGTATATACCAAACTTGGCTGTTTTGCTGACATGTCTATCTGGATGTAGCACCTTGAGGTAAGAATTGGCACCTTGCCCTAGTTTTAAAATTATTTAAAACTGCGACCTGATGTGAATGCCTGAGGCCCCGTTCTCTTTGTGCTCTGTGCCTGGACCTACTGAGGAGAGCACCATCAGCTAGAGTGTACTTTATTAAATGCATTTCAAATACATAATAATTGTGTTCTTTCCCTCTAATAACTGGCACCTATAGCAGATCATTTTGAGACAGGAGCTTTCTGTGGCTGAGCTGAAAACACTATAACAATTTTTTCCTGCCATCCTTTCCTTCCCATCCCAGTTTCCTTTCTGTTTGCCTCAGCCTTTTCCTCTCCTGAACTATTCTGCCATGGCCATGACCTAGCAGTTTGTACTTAGATCTCCCCTGTTGACCTTTCAGGCAAAATACACTTCCTTATCTTCTTTTTGTTCTTTCCAGTGCTATGCTGAATTCTATGAATGACCTGCTGCTGTTTACCCTGAAGGTGACTGCATTTCAGTGCAGCTTTGCCTTGCATATATACAGTTTATGAAGAACTGGGGAACTGAAAATGGATCTTCAACTTTTTCACAAGCTACATAGAAAGCTACTGTGTTCTTGTATGCCACAAGTACTTTAAAAATATAGTAGTGTAGGAATTTTGGGGAAGAAAATATTGCGATTCTAAATTTTTAGAGCACACAGTGTAGTTGACATGATGTCTTCAAAGTAACAGTTTTAAAGTTTCAGGACTCTTGAAAGTCTCTAGAAAAAGGGCTGCATTTTTAGGGGAAATTACCTTTTCCAATCTTGCTATTTTGGTACTAGAAAGCATATGCCCAGCATGTATGACAGGGAAGCATAAATGGCTATTTTTATTCATTAAGGAGTTGCTGCCCCTTCCTTTGCCTCAACCATGTGAGATGTGAATGATCCTGCTCACAAGAGTTTCATGCTGCTCTTAGAATGGATTCTCTTTCTCTTCATAATTGTGTTTGCTGGATCAGCAGGAAATATACTCCACAAGTTATCGTTTTCCCAGCCTCCCATGATCACTTCTTTGTAGTAGGCCTGAGCAAATGACTGGTAGCTGTGTACCAAAACACAGGCATTAAATCCACATTCCTCTAAAGCTCACAGGACCTAGAGGGTGACACTCTGGGTGAGGAGAAAGGGTATGATGCCATCAGGCTTGCCAGAGAGCTTGCCTTTTTTTTTTTTTTTTGGCTTTGTCCTCTGGCCTTTCTTTTCCCACAGGCCTCCTGGATTTTTATAATTGCAGTTACTCTCAGCAGCAGCTTTTTCTACTGCTTCCCTTTGAATAAGAAGTTCTTCCCTGTTGCATCATGTCCCTGTGGCCTCGTACAAGGGATTTCAACATTTGTGTGTTGGTGATATAAACTAATGTAGATTGGTGAAGAGCTCACACAAACAGAATTTTCTCAGTCATACTTTTTGGAGCCACAGTCTGGCACTGAGAGTGTGGCAGCACTCAAGTTAGAACTACTGGCAGATGCTATCCTTGCATGGGAGAGGACAGCAAGGATTTTCTGAGGGAAACGTTGGCTAGGAAAGGATTACTTGCATCAGCATACTCTCTAATGCTTCATCTAGAAGTCATTCTAGGAGCTTATCCTATGTCCCACTACTTTTTCGGTAGAAACTTGTGTGTACAGGTTAAATGTGTTCAGGACCAATCTTTACACCAAGTTATTTGTTTCACTATTATTCTTTATTTCTAGCCCTAACACAGACTCTTCGTTCAGTCTAAGGTGAGTCCCTTCCCTGAGGAGCCATCTTAAATGAGGTTCCTTCTTGCACCCTTCTCCATGATCTATAGAGAATTGCATGGCCACGGCAAAACTCTTTATGTTACTGCAGGCTCTGAGTAAAGTCCTGTTTTGCCTCCAGTAACCTCTATTCCCTGTTTTACATTGCAAATAATCACATGATCCTTCTGTTCTTACTGAGCCTTCTCCCTATCCCTCTTACTCTCTTTTTGCTACATAGGATTAAATTTCAGTTTTATGGTCTTTAAACAGGTTCTACTCTTGTGACTCTCTTTAATGACTGGTCACGCCATCTACTGCCTATGCAGCCCCTTCTGTGAGTGTCAGCTGGTGCTATGGGAGCATCTTACACTTCCTGCACAGAGAAGTAGTGGGGGATAGAGAGATATGGTTTCTTTGGGACCCTCTGTCCCATACCAAGCAACCAGAAGCAATGATTGCCTCCATGTGCTCCAAGGGCACTACATATAGACATGTTATTGCTGTGCTGAAGTAATGGGCCATACCTCTCAGCAACACCATATTCACCTGGATATATTTCTTCTAGATCTGTAATCTCTCCTGGTACATGGGCTTGTGGAATGTGTGTTTAAGGAGGACAGAATTAATGGGGCTGCTGCTATGTTTGTAAAGGGTTAAATGATGGGGGATGAGAGCCACAGCTTCTCCTGGGGAATAAGGACTAGCCAGAAGAATTGATTGTCTTGGCTTATTGATCCTTCAGGAAATAGCACTGAAGTGATAATGCTGTTCCTGCTACTTTGAGGCATTTTGTACCAGCAACATCCTCTGTTTACCTAGGATAGTGCAAAGGAAGAGCTGCTCTGTTGCTAACTCATTCCAGAAAAATCCCATGCCAGACGTGTTGAGTTTACCACTTGTCTGTCTGCTCCCAGGCAGAGGTGGATGAGCAGAGGTAGCTCAGCAGGTGTTGTTATTTTATAGTGTGTAATGGAGATTGGCTGCAAATGGTAGTTTGTGAGTTGCTCTGCTGAGTCTTGGCTGGCAGTGTCTTGGTCTGTAGCATTCTGTGAAGTCTCAGACTGTCATGTCACAGGATATGCATCTCTCCCATCATTTCCCACCCTTCATCTTTCTGGGCCAATTGATAGTCACCCCCCAGCTGGTCTTGCTTGTAAGTTGAAAGAGGGTGGTTGAGTGCTTTTGATCCTGTGATCCCAGTGCTGACTCCTAGCCACCTGTGTGGGCTGATGGGTACTGGATGATAAAATATCCCATCTCCTTTTCACTGAAATGCCAAACCTGCCCTGAGAAGTCAGATATTTCTTTCTGGCCTCAGGGTGGCAGCAGGAGACACACCCACCTGCTGCAGGAGCTGCTGGAGGAGAGCAGAGCTTCTTCTCTGCTCAGCTACACCACCCCTATGGATGCACGAAACATATTCAAAAACAAAGCAATACAGAATGTCAGCCCTGAGGATCTGCTGGGTGCTTCTACAGCCACGGACCTGTGAGAGGTGGAGGTCCTGACTCTGATTCTCAGTTATCCTTGCAGCACAAGTGGGCTGGGGAAGCCCTCTCGCACTGTTGCCCCTGAGGCACCAGCTACAAGGAGCTGATGAACCGGGCTTGCCTCACACCTGTGGCTGGACCAGTGCTGATAACTACAAGATCTGGACTCTCATGTCTAGAAACAAATGAGCAACTTGCTCATGGTGCTTCCTAGCTCCTTTTCTCTCTGCTTTCTATTTGAATGTGCTTTGCACCATTTCTCTTTCTGTATGTGTTGTTCTGTTTTGTGCAAACTCAGGCAGGTCTCTGCAGCTTCCCATAGCCAGGTCAGAAGGCCAAGAAAGCTTGAGACCATTTGGAGGGTATCGCAAAATCTTGCACAAAGCCAGGAGGGCCAAACGGCCATTGTGACATGCCTTTTTATTAAGTCAGGCCAGCTTATATAAAGAGATATGCAAATAACATACAGAGCCATTTAATTGCCCTACATATAATTTCTATACTTCATCCTCTTTGATGTTGCCAACAATTTCATTGCTGCACTTGATATTTGACTTTACATCTCCACCATGTGAAAGGAAATTATGAGAAAAATTGCAGTATTGTTTTAAAAGAAGGAAAGTGTCTAGACCACAAGGTTTCAGGGAACAACTAAAAAACAATGACAACTATCTCCTTTTTTTTTTCCCTTAAAAACAAAAGAGAGTGATATAAATAACCACCAATGCATACTAGAATATATAATTATGTTTATTTTGGGACTTGATCAGTTATTGAACATTCAAGGCTCACAATACTGAATTTAATATAGTAGGCAAAATTTTATATTATGTAAGGTAAAATTATTATTTGCTGCTTAATAAATCTCATGTTGTGCTTGTTCTACTTCTTCTTAACTAGCTCTCAGCCTGTGGCAGTGAGTTGTACTGGCAGCTTTGGCTGTTGCTCTTATTGTTCATATCATGGCACATCCCCTACTGCTGGGGCTGCTGTGTTGAGCCATGAGACAGTTTCTGTCTGAAAGAGTTTCCAATGTGATTCAAGACACGAGAGTAGCAGGGGGCAGAGTCAGTCATGAGGTCTGTGGCTAGAAGAAAGATGAGGGCACTCGAGATAGGAATTTGTGGTGATGCATTGCTGAAAGTGTGGCTTCTTTGGAGTACAGGTGGCTTTACTTGATGCGCACTTAACTAAAAGATACCAAAAAGAATACAGGCCTTTATTTTAATATGCAAAACTTGCCTAATTCTTTTCTTTGCAAAATTAGCACCTCCACTTTCTTAGCTAGGAAGAGAGCTCTGCTACATGTTCTCAGTATCTTTAATACTCACATGTATTTTTCATAATTTTTCAATGCCGTAGTCATCTTTTTCTTTTTAAAAAATGTGCTTTAAGTAAAACAAATTAAGTACTATTTCACATAAAATTAATCTGGGATTTTTTTCTATGTCATTCAGTGGCAAAGTTATGGATTAAAAAGATATCCCCAAAAAGGAATTTATGGGACCTGTGGGCTCCTCAGTGGCAAGTACATGTTATGGTCTAGAGGGCTGTCTAAGCCACAGGCTGCCAGCATATTGATTGTGAGGTCTGCAAAGGTGCAGCAAGGTGAAGAGCAGGGAACACATTACCTTTCTTCCAGTCTTTCCCTGAGCACGTTATTGTTTGATATCAGAGATAGAATATTGGACTAAGTGACATCTTAATTTGGCCTGGTATAACTGTCCCCATAACGTTTCTTGTAACTGGATCCAAAGGGTTTTCACTCTTTGCAGTTGGTTGTATACATGACACTCTGTTACAGACGTGTAGTATCTGTATTTTGGGGTACCCAATCTTGCTTATGCTGAATGTTTTTCTACTGTTATAGGCAGTGTTTCTAAAGCTGTGAAAGTCCATAGGATAGACAAGCTATGCCACCTTGAAAGTAGCAGTGAAGACAAGATTGTAGCCATGGAGCAAGACTGAGCTAAGCAGAAATGATGCTTCCTGAATTTACCCTTCCTTAATGGTACTGTGCTTCTTCCCACTGACTGGGTGTTCTTGTGGCAGAATTTTAAGGGCCAAAGGGAAGAAGGCAATGGGTTAGAGGATACTTTAAAGTGTTTAAGACCACATTATGCAACAGCTGTGAGTTTGTTTCAATGTATAACATCCCTTGCTCTGCAATGCATAGTTCTGCAGAAGGTTTGGTCACCCGATGGGCTTTTGGTTTGGTGGCATGTTGAGGCACAGGAGCATTGCATTCCTGTAGCATCAGCTGGTGAAGGTTTCTTGAAGTAAATGGTCTCTACACCAGAACACCCAGCAGGGCCTTTGCCATGCTGGTACTTGTTCCTTATGACTTTGACACTGGCTTCTGGCCTCAACTTTCCTGTCTGTGAGTGAGAGGGAGTGATGTGCTTGCAATATCTGCCTTCCACAGTGCAGCATGTGGGAACACCTTCCCAGGTTTTACCTGACAGAGGAGGCATTTGGACAAGAACAAGGTATTTTGCTTTTTAGATGAGAATCCAATGTGAGAAAGAGGAAGAATCGCAAACATTCCTGTACTCAGTGATTATATGGAGCAGCCCACTTCTTGTACAACACCTATCCTGTGAGCCCAGAGTACTGAAGAAGTGCCCTATTACCTATTGAAAACTGTAGCTTGGTGTTTTGGCTTCTCCCCCCCGCCCAAGGATTTCATGGACCTTTCTCAATGCAGCCATATGTAAACTTTTAATTGGTAACCTGTGTAAACTTGGAAGCTCATGTAGTCTCATGTAGTTTTGTTGCTTAATGTATGTCTTCAGTAAAACATGAAGGCCTTGGGGCTTCTGAGCACATTTACTTTCATGGCCCAGAATTCACCTCTGTGCTGAGAGGACAGCCTTGCATTACTTTTGGGAGCTAGAAGAGGCCAGGGAAGGGACAGCAGTGCCTCTTATCTTGCTTCAGATGTAGATTGTAATCTTATATATTTCAGTACTTTGCATTGGTAGGTACTGACGTGCATGGGAATCAACCCAAAATCTTTTACACTGAAGTCTTGATAAACCCTCAGACCTGCAAAAGCTCCTGACAGGCCTGGAGTGTTGGGGAACCATGCTAGTTTTAGCTCTCCATCCCAGCCGGAAATATTTCTGATTTTCTTTTCTGTTTTGAGACCATCAATAATGTGGGGCAATTACATGACTATGAAGACTGGTTTGATATTGTACAAACATCTTTTTGTACCGTTTTCTATTTAAAAGCGGAGCCAAGCAGGAATTTATGCTGCTGGTTTCCCATTCATCTGGGAACTGCTGCAACTTTAGTAAAGGCACGTTTCTGTGGAGAGAGGACTCGAGCTGCTAATTTGACTGTCAGAGTTTATTTCTGGAATGCAGCAATGTTTCACCAACAGAGCAGCTGTCCTGGAAACACTTACACATGGGGTCATTTTCCTCTCTGTGTGTAATCGACAAAGCCACCCCAGTTAATCTGAATCCTTTTAAGTCTCCTAAACTAGACCATAGGGAGTGCAGAGAGGTCTACAGAACTCTGACCTCCTTCACTTCCTTCTCCTGTCATTAGGGAAGAAAAAGTCCCATTCTTAGATGTCCCTTAAAGGGGAACCCTATAATCTCTTCTGAGCATGGCAAACTGTTTCTAACAGTCACATACTACTGATGTGGGGGGAGATGTTGGTCCTCCATTTTCTACAGATACTTTGTGATAGTAGTTACACATCTCCTAAGTTTACCAGCTATCCCACATTGTGGAATCACAGCAGTCAGAGGTGGGAAAAGCTTCTTGCGTTATTGCATTCTTTTCCTTCAGTTTGATTTGTTTTGCTTGTGCAGCTTTCTTCCATCCCTGTTCACTTCTGGGATGACAGTTCCACAGGTCAATTCCTTCTGCTATGAGAGAAATTTTCCTGGGTGTTCAGTTTAAATGATTTCTTAATTTCTTTTTGGTTTTTTTTTCTTCCTAGTTCTTTCTCATGTTGCCCAGTTCCTTCCTCACTGTTTCCACTTTACCATACTTTTTGGATGTGGGTCCTGTTTCTAAAACTTCCGTGCCTCCAGCAGACTCTGTGGGGTTCTCCCCCCTTGCTACAACCTTGCATCAGTTTCTTGAACTGCTGTATAATCTTTATTGTGGTTCCGTTGAGAATCTCTTAGAGTTTAGTGATTCCTTTCTTTATTTTAAACTGGTCTTCCAGGACAGGGTCCAAGGCCAGTCACAGGTAGCAGTTCTTTGTTGCTAGGAGGACATTCTCTCTCAAGCCTGGACAAGACTTTTCCAAGAGGCTACCGCCTGGCGAGTCCTGCACCCGTGATCTGGGCCAGCCTTGCTGCAGTCCTCACAGGTGCATCCTGGAGCTCTGCAAGGGAAGCCTGCATCTGCCAGTATTCAGGGACTGCTTCAGTAAGGTGCTTGAAACTGAACACAAATTACTTTGATGGTTGCTGTCTTCTCTTTCCTCAGGCCGTGCTAGTGTAGCTTTTCAAATAGTTAAGTATGACTTGGACTTCCTAAACATTAGCAATGTCATTGAGGATTTTGCCCCTACAATCATTTGTGTCAGAAAGCGATTTCAAAAGACACCTTGCTGAATTCAGCTAGAATATTTAATAGTTTAATTTCAGAGTAAACAAAACTCTAGAAAATACTCAGTGGATGAGCTAATTCTTTGCTGTTCCACACGAGCAATGAGGTGAACATAATTTGTCTTGGATCATCCTTATGGAATGGTACAATCCAGAAAGATGAAAAGACTGCTGTGATCCCTTTAAAGAAAAGGGAATAATAGCTTTTCCTTGTTGAGAGCAAAGAGTCAGTAAGTTGTAGTGGAAAGTGAGGCTGATTATTTGAGAGATGTCACAGGAGGATAGGTGATCGCTTTTTAAAAACAGCCTACTATGATGCAGACCAGAGAGGGAGTTGGAAAACACCAGTGTGTGCCTTTGAGAAACCCTCATTAGGCAATAAAGTAGTAAATTCTCATGTAATGGAGCAGAATAGAAGAATATTTTCCCCAATACTATACTATTCCAATACTGTTTTGATGGAATATGGCTATATTTATTTGAAATTAAATGATGAATTTGTTTTATCTGTTAAAACTAGAGTGGTATTTGGTTAGCCAGAATACATTAGAAACTGGAAGAACGGGGATTTTCCTCTCTTGTTTATGAGCATCTGTTACATTAGAGTTCTCAGCCTGACTTCAGGCTTCCAGTGCACACATACTGAAAATGAATACTGTAGCAGCGAAGGCAAACCTGGATAGTGAGGCAAACACACTGAGGCTGACTGATTGACAAACAGCTCTCTTCACTCAGTTTGTAACCATGATGTAACGAATTTATGGTATGTTCTCACTGGCAACTTGCTCTATGAAGCTTGAATAAAATTCCAAAACAGTAAAGGAGATATTAAAAAATTAAATCTTATTTTTCTCACCTCTAACCAACCCAAAGATTACTGAATTCAAGACCTGGACGGATTTAAATGACCACTTTTCCTCTTTATGATTTGTGCACTTGCCATTAGCCTTTATACAGTCTTTGTATATGCTTTATACTTTCTGGTAGATAAAGTATATGTACTCTGGGAAAAATGGGTTGTTTTTCATAGCAAGGTTACTATAATGTATAAGACACTGCCCTTTAAAAAACATGTATAACTCCTCTTAATTGAAGCTTATCGGGAACAAACAATTACTGGGTAGTAGATAAAGAGCAAACATGTTTTGTGAACAGTTTCAGCAGACCAAAGCAGATGCTGTCCTTGCACACTTGTCTTGTTTTCTACAACTCTTAAAGAACCACAAGGAATCTAAACAGTTTTTAAGGCAGACTCATATTACTCGAGCTCTAGGCCTAACTGCATTAAAATCTAAAGTTCACCTAGTAATTCCTGCACTTGTGTGGGCAGCTTCTCAACATTGATTTGGAGACGTGATAGAATATCCAGCGTGCCTCATGACAAGTGGTCCCAATGGCCAGTTCCTGCTGTTTAAAAATCTCTTTATTACTAAGTGAGATTTGTCTAGTTTTGGATACCAATAATAGTCTTGTCTTACATACTTTTAGAGATAGATTCAAGAACTTTACACTATTAAATTCCCCCACTTACAATTAGATCAGGTCACCTCTTAGCCTATTCTTGGAATTAAATTTATTATGCTTCTTAGATCTCTTACTGGATAAGTTTTGTTTCAAGGAGGTATTAGTTTGACAGCACCATACTTTTCAGTTCAAAACTTATGTCTTTCAAACTCATTCTGTCACAACCGTGTCATCATTTATCTACACAAATGGGGATGTTTTCAAAGAAAAATACCCCAGATATGAATGTTTTTAAGAAACCCTTTGACACTGCTACTGGTTTCACAACTTTCACAACTGCTGTGATGTGGGGGGTCATGTGCCATGTACAGGTATTTGTGTACAGCTGCACTTACAGTAATCCTGCATGTGGTCAGTTTGCATTAAGCTAATCTTTTGGCATTTTTAACCAGATCAGTTCCTCAATCAGAGCTGTACAAACACATGTTTTAACACAAGGGAGGAGGCAGGACAAATGTGGCTCAGGTGAGGGCAGTGGGGTCTCTGCGTTCTGCAACAGAGGTGGATTAAAGAGCCTATGTAGAAAGATGTCATTTTTCTACAATCCAATTTGTAAAAGTTAAACTCCTATAGGAAACAAATAGGCAGGAACAATGCAGTTTTTAGTCTATTTGAGTGTAATGTATATATATTGTTTGTGTCAAGTTAAAGCAAAATCTATGCTTCTGCAGAGGGCAAGAAGAGATGGGATTTTTTTTATTGGTAATTTAAAATATAAAATCTTACTCTTAAATCTACCACAGAAGAAAACTCAAGACACCCTAAAAGCCTTTGGGCTTTGCTCATACTGTATGTGGCCAAAGGTAGTTGTGTTGCCTGGGAAGAATTTGTGAAAGAAATCTTGGTTTTGGTGCTTTTATGTTCATACTTTCCCCACTTTGCACAGGAACAGATGTCAAGAACAGTTACTTCAAGGAAGTTGAGCTCTGAAAGAAAGTGAGTTTCACATGAGGACAGAACTAGTAGCCTGTTGCTAAGGGCACAAGACAGTCAGTCTGAGAGAGGATGGGCTTTCTTCTGTCTTTCAGGATTTTAGAACATTTGATTATTTCTTCTGACATCTCCCTCTGACCTGCCTGCTATAATGCCATGAGAAGGCCATTTCCTTTCATCCCCTTTACTAGGATTTTAAGGCTAGTCAAAATCAGACCCTGTGAATGGATGTAGTAATGCAGCCCATTCATCACTATAAAACGTAGGTGGCCCGGACATCTATAATTTCACCATGATTTTTATTTTTCTTCTGTTAAATTAGAATTTGATTATCAAGAGAGAAATTGTAAGTGCTTTACCAAAGAATTTCAGAACCAGTTGGTAGGTATATTGAATAGCTTGTATATTCAGTATGGCTGTATCCCTACAAAGAAAATATTTGGATTATGAAATCAAGGTAAAGGGGCTTCATGCATCAGAATTACAGCTGCTGCAGCGAAATATACCCTTCTTTGTACTTTGTCTGAATGTGATTGTTTGTGATATGGGCAATCTAAGATTTATGGAAATAGCTTCTCAGCTGGTGTAAACCGGTACAGCTGCAGGGAAATAAACGAGCTCCACCACCGTACACCACATTACAACTTGGCCCTTGGTGTCACAAGGTAGATGTTTTCTTGCTTTAAGTGGCCAGGTTTTATACGTGCAGTAGGTAACTACAGGGTTGTCAGCAATCTAAAACAACACTAAGCATGGTTCTAGCAGAGGGTTTTACTTTCCAACTATACATACACGAGGGGAAATATTCCCCTCAGGTAAATGGAACACAGGTGAGAACAGAATGAGAGAGTGTGGGGGAATGGTAGTGACTGTCAAGTCCCATCTGAGTTGGCATTGTAGCACGACAGGCCAAGGGGGCTGAGTGGGCAGGCTGCAAATGTGAGATCTGACTGTGTTTTATGCATGCAGGGCACCAGGAAGCAACAATGTGTTCTTGCCTGGCACTGTTCTGGTGAAATGTTCAGCTCTCGGCACTGGCAGCAAAAAATGCAGAGGAAACTTGGAAGGTAGTAAGAGAAGAACAACAAAAATGATAACAGAGCTGGAGGGACTGTTTTTATGAGTGAAGATCAAAAGAACTAAATAAGTGAAGCTTGGCTAAGTGATGACTAAGAAGGGAACGTGAAAACTACCTACAACTGTTTGAAGGATATAAACACTAGAGGTGAGCAAACAGCAGGGAGAAATAGTCTGTGAATTTGAAAGTCATATTCAGCTCAGCTCTGTTTCTGCCCGTTAGTGATCACTTCTGTTAAGATTTGTGCTTTTCTGAAAATATTTTCAGAAAAAAATTCACTTGTATATTGAAGTGCTTCAATATCTGCAAGGGAATTCTGAGATGTATATTCAAGCTTCAAATCTGAAATTTGCTTTAGCTTACATAAATCACCTAGTGTATAGTACATTGTGCTAATCAACAGTATGCAAATTTTCTTCATGGCAAGTCAAATATGTGGTTGAAAACTGTATTTTCAGTTTTAACATGGCACTTGTGTTCTTCCCTGATGGAATTACTTAGTTAACCAAGTAATGCAGGATATGTTCCAACTGCTTTCTATCAGCTTTGCAGAAAAAGGTGAGGCGTTTGCTTTGTCGACAGGCTGCATTTTATAAATGGTAAGATTTGCATGTTGAACTGTTGGGGAGGGTATTTTTTTCTTTGACAAGAGTTAAAAGTGACTACAGCCCAAAACCAAAGCATGCTATGGTATACATAAGGGCTGTAGCTGCAATTTTATGAAGTTGTCCAAATGTGCTCATGCACTGTGAGGAAGATCTTTTTTAATCTTTTGGTGCACCATTTGTCAGCTGGGAAAGGTGAATTTAGGTCCTGTGACCCTCTATGGACAATTAGAGCAATTGAATTAAGAAATTTCAGGATGAGTATAAGAAAATGTTGTGTTAATGGTGAAATTTTCTTCTCCTGGAGGTCCAGTTGTCATTTAAAGCTCTTGGGAAAAGCAGTGGAAGCGGTTGCTGGGCAAGCCTCAGGTGAACTGACTAATTTTCCTAAGTAATTTTCAACTTTGGTGGTTTGTGAATTCAGGCATTAAAATACTATGTTAATACTCATCAACAGGCTTTTCTAAGCATCTTTCCCTGTTAATGCAGGATTGATGTGTGCTGCCCAGTGAAGAACAAGACATGTACGGTCAGCTGTGTAGACACCCACAGTTGTTTCCAGAGGCATTTTCCAGAGTGTATGTATGCACACATGCATCAATCCATACTGTACACAGAAACTACAGGCTTTGACCTATGCAAACACACACCGAATTATTGCTTTCTATAAACAAATTAGCATGCTTTAAAAGGTGAAAAGCTCTATAAAATTGTCTGCCCTGTTGTTTATGGTGTGAGTGGAGGATGCACTACATTACAGAGGGGCTCACATTTGTCTCTTCTCCCCCCCTCTCTAAATGGACGTGTGCTCCGTCCATTTCACCATTGTTCCTGCCAGCCCGATCCCAGCAGGGGTTCCCTAATTAGCAATCTCTTCATTTCCAATCAAAGCACAAAGCGGCCCCAAAAGCCTCTCTTTATGAGGGAGCTGAGCGGTGGCTGGGGACGTGGAGTAGGATAATTGCCTTCGCCACTGGCAGCAGTAAGCAGCCTGGCTAATTCATTATTGTAATAACTTTGCTTGTCCTTGGGGAGGGGGGGGCGAGGGTGAGGAGGACTGAGCCTGGCGGTGCTAGCTGAGGACAGGGGGAAGGGGGAATCCAGCCAGAACTGAGGTAGACGATGGGAACAATTGGCAGGAAAGGAGAAACTGTTCAAGATTTTTCTGGCTGTCCCCCCAAATAATTTGAGGATTATGTTAATTTGTGACACGGTAGTCAGCACTCCCCGACAGTGACCTCTACAAGCACCGCCTGCTCTGCCCTTGTCCTGTTCACAGAGAGGGCAGTCTGGTGTGTAACTTCTCCCCGGGAATGCTGGGGAAGATGGGACTTAGTGAATTAGGAAAACTCGGTGGTTGCCCCTCAGTCCAGTAGGAAAAGCTGACACTCAAACATTGATCCTTCTCAGGCTGAATGACTGAGGTACCCACAGTTTCTGGATTTCAGTGATGCCCAAGAAGCCACCTGTCCTTGTGTGGAAATTTCATGTTGTATAACTTTGAAGGAGCCAGGAGCTTACAAATCCTGTAGCAGAGCTTTGTTCTTATCTATTGTCCCTTTAAAGTACCTCGAATCACATTCTTATCTTCAAGTGGGCTGCAGATTTGAGTTTGCTGGAGCTCTGCTGGCTTTCAGGCCATCAAGGCTCTGTTCTTGTTCAAACAGGACACGGTGGATTTCAATGACTTGTTGTGTGTCCTGTGTCATTTCTATGCTTCTGGATCCCTTTTGTCAAAGGACTACTGTAGCAGTGATGGGAGATTTGCACATCTTTCACACCTTACCCAGTTAATAGGTTGCAGCACTAACAGCACATAGGGCTGATATGAGCTTGTGTAGGTAACTCTGTTTGCTAGAAAAGGTTTTGTATATTTGTGGGATTCTCCATCATGTGGTATGTCCTACCAGTGATTTGCGTTATGTGGCAAGTGTAGTGACCAAGAGTTAGAGCCACCAGTGGCTAGACTCTTGGAATGAATTGTTTTCTTTCCTTGTGTTTCCAACTGCTCAGGACTGAAGATAATCTTGAATCACGTTTCTGATGGCTTAGGAGGCTAGGGATCTTAAGAGCTTTTGGTAGATAAATTGGGGAAAGGCAGTTCAAAGGGCTGAAAGACATCTGATACAGAGCACACTGGCGTAAATTTAATGGGATGCCAGGATAAGACCAAGGCTTGGTGAACTGCAGTAACAATGGGCAGTTTAGTCTTGACTTCACTTTTAGTCTGAGACCCTAAAATGTTGCATTGTTAACAATTGCTTGTGGAGAGGTAAGAAATTGTGGCAATGGGCATGAGAAGGAATATTAATGATCCAATTTCCAGCTGGGTTCCACTCCAAGGCCTCGCTGGGTGATGTGCATTTTTAATCATAACAAACCAGAATGAGAAGGAGCTGTTTGCAGCAAGGCAGGCCTGGGTGTGGAGCCACAGTGTGTGACACTATCTCAGACTTCTGATGGCTGCTCTAAGGGAGGCACAAGACTGCTCTGCTTGAGTGCTACTACGAACTAGGTTGGACTGTGACAGTAAAACCTGGATTACCACTAGAAATGGATCCAGGTAAGGAGTTTAGTAACTGTCTTGATTAGTGTAAAAACCAGAAGAAATCTCTGAATTCAGCTGGAAGTTTAGATCAAAACTGACCCTGACTCAAAAAGGGCAGAAATAAAATTTCTAGATGCTAGACAGCATTGTATTGAATTTCCTGCTAGCTACTCTTTACAGACTTGATGGTTTCTATGATAGGGTCTTTCTATTTGTGTTTCTGGAAAGTGATTTCTCTGACTTTGGAGGGCATGCAGTCTGGCTGAGTGATGTACTCAACAGCAAGAGGGCTTTCAGTCTTAGAGACACAGAATTTGGCAGAACCCTGGAGGTTTTCTTTACTTCTGAAGTGCTTTTCATTCTGCACTTTCAGCCACAGAGAGCTTGGCTGTACTACTTTGGGAACCCATCATCACATGGTTCAAGTAGCCAATAGGAGTTGCTGTTGAAGGAAATGGAGGCCTCCTTACCTTGGAATAAGTATTCTATGATGATTTAATAGTGACACAAGCAGCTCTGTGCTTGATACACATTTAAGAACGTGCCAGCTATGTACCCTAACTTACCTGTTAAGCTTCAAGGACTGTGTCTCAGGACAGCTCCCTCTTTACTTCTCCTTAATGTTTTATTCTGTCTTGGTGCCTATGTAGATGCTTTTTTTCTAGCGTTAAATGGCTAGTAGCCACTTACACCAGTGTTTTAGTTCCACAGTGGTCTACTCTATGTGAGAATATTGTGCAAAAGCACAGCCTTTTTGCAGCACAGGTGTCTGATATATCTCAGTGGCAGAAGAAGAAGCAGCCTGGCTTTCTCAATACAGGACTTATAGTGCACACTAAGCAGGACAGTCATTCCATCTAGCAGTAGGCAGGGGTGCCTCACTCTCTCACTTTAGTGCAGGAACTATGGAAGGAAGAAATAGTTGTCTCACATCCCTTCAGGTGTATATTAAGACCAGAAGTAAGAACTGGCTTTCCTCTTAGATTTTTCAGCAGCCATTCAGTTGCTTCTCTGTATGTTAGTGCTAATCCAAACTAGGGAAAAGGGCTGAAGTGCTGCATGCCTGGCCTTTGTAGCATCACGTTTTGTGTATCTGGCAGAGGAAAGGTGTCTGGTCTTTGATATCCCTGTAAATCTTGCTTATTATTTTCAAGGAAACAAGACGGGGAATCTGTAAGAGATAAGGGAAAACTTATGGGTCATGCTTTTTATGCCATTAAACTGGGAGTTAGCATTCTGTGGGATGGTCTGTGCTGATGCAGCCATCTGTATTGTTCAAGCAAGGGTTAGAGCACCACTACAGAAAGACGGGACACTTCATTTTAGAGAAGGAGTTTCTGAAAGAACACACACACCTGCAAAATCAGAGCCAGCCAGGCCACTAGTGTCCGCTGCACTGCCAGGGGAAATGCCAGTAGCTTGAAGACTTGTGTTGTGCTTAGGAATAAAAGTTACACAATATGTGCAAGAGGAAGGGAATTCACTTAAGTGATTGGGGGTGGTGGGGTGGGGAGGGGATGGGAGGAGTTGCCTTTTACCATCCACAGTAGATGCTGCCTTTGGCATGCCTCTGCCATGGTTGGAGGGCAGTGAGGGGTTTATTAATGTTTTGGTCATGCAGCAAGTCTGGCTCTGATAAAGGCACCTTTCCATTTGGCACAGCTGCCTTGTTGCTGCTGCTTGACACCCAAGCAGCTAATATGCCTCCCTCACAGAAGCCTCTGGCTTGAAATGTTCAAAACTGCAAACCTGCCAGGCACTGGTCCCCTCCTGAAGCGGGAAGGGGGCTGCTGCATGCATATAGCTTGCTGTGATTTTTGAAAATGCTTTTGGGGGGAAGATGGATACCATTTGCTGAGATAGGTGTTTGTTGCCCAGGCAAAACTCCCAGTGTATTTACAGCAGCTCTACAAGGTCTCTGTGTGTGCGGTAGGTATGTGTGTGTGCATGTACGTGCTTGTGTATGCCTTTATTTCCATGCTTCGGCTGCCTGCCTCTGATTTAAGGGCAGGTTTTATTCCCCAGCTGCCTCAGGGCTCCTCTTTTCTGATTGCATTAAAGTCTCCGTAATTCTCCCCTCATTAATGATTGGCATATTTTTACCTCTCACTAAAGGAGCTTGGAGGCAACTCCCGTGGGGCCCTGCTCGCCAAATGAAACAATTTCATCCTGCTCCAGAAACGCATTAAAAAGGGTTTGTCAGGATCTTATCGCTAGTTAGGGAAAGCTAATCAAATTACTTCTATTTATTAGCTGCTGCAGCAATGTGTCATTCCATCAAGTACAGGTAGTGGGACAGGCACAGATTGCATGGAGTGCTCTGTGCATCTAGTGCTGCTGTCTGGTTCTGCACAACAGCATCTCCTGCCAAGGGAGGGCGAGGGCCAAGAGAAGCTGCGAACTTCCCAGCGACAGTGCTTCTGTCACCATTGCCACCAGGACCTCCTGTCTGTTGCCATTCCTCACTTGTCTTTTCCAGAGGATTCTCCAAAGACCCTTCCCAGTAGCATTCTGTTAACTTTTACCGTTAAGTCTACTGCTTCTGTGTTTGGTTGATCACTTCCTGCTGTTGCTGATTGTTGTGCTACAGACTATTTGTTTTGAGATGGTTTGGGGTTTTGGGCAACTTTAACTCAATATTAAACTAGTCAAGGAAGGATTTGAGCATGGGCTGACAAAGAGGACAGTGGGGAGGGATTATGGCAATTTGGAAAATAATTTTTTTTTTTTTAAACTTTGTGAGATTTTTATGAAATATACTTTTTTCAAGCTTTGTTTTTCCTCAGTCCATGTGATCTGGAAAAGTAATTACAACTGAGGGAGTGGGAAAGAAAACAACTGTGTCTATTGAATAAACTAGGTCCCAAGGACCTAGATGGGACTCTGAAAAGAGCAGCAACTATTGCTGGGCTGTTGCTGATCATCGCATGAGGAATAGTGGTTTGTGAAGCAAGAGGTGTGAACTCAGATAAAACCTCACTCTTTGATTGATTTCACATGTGGAATGTGCAGGTCCTTCATGCACATACTTGTATTTGCAAGATGATCTTAATTCCCAGGGTGTCAGTACCTCCTGTGAATTGCTCAGAAGGGACATGGAGGCAGGTGCCTGACATGCACTTTCCAACTTTAGAAAGTATAAATCTACTTTTACCTTTTTACTATTTCTTTCATCTTGAGACTAAGAGCAAGGAAATATCTGGTGTTTTAGATAAATGTGAATTTGACAGTGAAAATGGGCTTGTTTCCAGGTAAAGCTGATCTCACATTAGAAAAAACCTCACAAGAATAAAACCATGTAGTGAATGTATTTGCATGAAGTGAAGTGTGTCTAAATATAGTTACAGTGATTCACAATGACGTTATTGCTGTGCACCTCATGTAAAAAACCTTTGCTGTTTCATTTTGTGCATACCAACAATTTCACCTTAGCACAAAATCCTGGGACAGCAGTGAAAACATGCTGCTCTCATGAATAAGTGTACATGTAAACACAGTTTCCATGCTGTGTGTGGTATTTTTTTCATTTAGGGAAGGTTTGTGCTGGTTCCCAGAATTCTGCAGTTGTACGTATGTAGATGCACACTCGATGTTTTCATAGAAAGGATGGAGTGGTTGGAGGTTTGACTGTTCTGGCACTACAACCAATGATTTCTGGAGCTTGTGTTGGTGGGGGGCGGGCAAATGCCCCAGCTATTATAACTGTATGGATTCACTGTACGGTGGGAGTGGCTGCCAAGCTTCAGGGCCCTGGGAGCAGCAGGACTAGCAGGGGAGTCCAGCCCCATCAGTCCCAGGCAGTGAGCCACGCTCCAGCATCCTCATTATCCGCACAGTTCAAAAGGCACTCCGGAACGGACCGTCACGTCTCACAAAAGGCCGTATCGATTGGTCTGTCGGAGCATTTCCCGGGGTCCTTTATATCTCTCTGCCTCGTCGTCAGTAATGAAGAGGCCGAGCGCAGAGAGAGTCAGCAGACTCCCAGCTGCTGGGATTTCTTCATCTTCTCATCAGGATTTTAATTAGACACGTCCGAGAGGGCAGCACCGTGTGAGGGCAGGCGGGAGCTTTATCAAGCAGGCCACTTCTTTAATTACTGTTTACTGACAGATAACAAGGGAGGGGAGGTGGCAGCAGAGATTGTTGTAGGGGAAGGCAGGGAAAGGACGGCAGTCCCCAGAGTGTGTACTCGGCAAGGAAGGCCCTTGCTACGAATCAAGCAGAAATGGGTTCGCTCTCCCCATCCTGACATGCCGTTGAGCTGTTGCCAGGATGAGAAGGTTCCCCTTGCCCCTTTTCTAGCGGGCAGAAGATAGATCTGAAAGGTGTTAAGGGGTAAGGGCCAGAGACACAAGGAATGGAAAGCATGTGGTTAGAGAAAAATGAGAGAACTGTCTTCTTTAAGCTACGAGGATCCTCAGCTGAGCTGTCCTGTCTTCTTAGCCCTGGGCTGCCCTCTGGGTTTTCTGACACTGCACAGTATGAAGCAAAATCACTTTCTTCTTCTGACTGGAACTGTCAGCCCCCCTCCCTCCCACTACCATCTTTGCTGTTTTGTCTGAAAGAAACCTTCTTCCATCTTTCCATGTGTCCTCAGCATTGGTGGTATGAGAGCAGTCTGCTCCATGACTGCTGTTGCAGACTTCATCCCTGCTGTCTTGTGGGCCAACTCTGCACCTGATGTGAATAATATCTTCAGCTAATCCTCTTCCATCTGGCCCCAGAATCCACATATTCCTTCCCCTTAAGGTGTTTTTTTGTATCCCAGCTGCTGAGTCGTGCTGCATCATAGCCCTGGGTTTAGTTTCATGGAGCTGCATCCTGACTGTGTTGTGTTATCACAGGGGATAACACAGTGATCATGGTCCTCTGAAAGCAAGAGGCTGGGTCAGACTGATGTGGTAGATCCCTGCTGCCTGGCTCAGCCAGCCCTTTGGGACATAGGATGCCTGGAGTGGAGTGCAGCAATTGGTGTTCACATAAACAGTTCTTTGGTGAACTAAGCTCAGCAGCCTGTTGCTCTCCAGAAATTTGCTTGCAACTTCATGCCACAGTCTTGGCTGCACTTGTACCTACTGTAAGGTATTCTGATGCTTCCAAAATACTGTTGCCATCCCAGAATGAAAGATAGCATGTGCCAAAGCTTGGTTTCCATTGTTGCCAGCAGACTCCCACTGCTCTGAGCAGTACAAGATCTGGAGGATGTGCTTGGGATCAGCAAGGACTTGGTAATTGGACTGTTGTTCTTTCATTTTGCTACGCAGTAGCGAGCAGATTATAGAGCCCGCACATTATAGATTTCCTGTCATCCCTCATGAATCAAGCTCCACCGTCTTATTTACTGTCAGCCAAGGCCTGTGAATAACATCACCAAGGGATACACTCTCAGGCAGTTGTGCAAACACACAGTACAGAGCAGTTGCTTGTGCCTTTGAGCTGACAGTTCACCTTCCCCCATCACAACACCTATGGTAGAGAAGGGCCCTCTGTTTCCCATCTGCATGGAATGGCTCCTGGCTTCACTGGGAGCTCACAGTTTGTAACACTGGAGGCAAATCTAAATTATCTAATTAATATTAAATCCCGCATTTTTATATTTCTGACATTTCTAGTTACAATTCTGGCCATTCTGTACACATATGCACCAAGGGTGCAGGCTTCCAGTTTCTGGGGAGCTGGTTTATATTAAATCTGACTGTTTTGTACTCAGGGCACAGCACTGGAAGTATGGGTGGAACAGCTCTCAGCTTCAACAGAAACTGCTAAGAAATTCTGCTGTTCTAGTAGTATAGTGAACAACCTCTCTCATTGTTCTGGAGGTTCGTAAAAACTCTGTGGCCTTCCAAGTGATAAACTTGGAGACTTGGGAATGACATTAGAGGGACTGAACTGCTAATTTGTTTCTGATAGGCAAGTTAATATTTCTGTCTTGGAAATCTAGATATTAGGCAAAGTCTGGGGAATCTGTTTTCAAATAGTTAGAGACTTCATCCAAGAGGAAGTGTTTTGCTGTTTGCCATTTCTGCTGTTGATAGAGCTGGAAGTAAATGGGCTTTGATTCCAATGTGGGAGATTTCAGTTTGATGTTACAAAATGATATTAGCAATGATACAGGAGCATTAGAACAGACTGTCTGAGAGGGGCTAAAAGTTTTGATAGAAGTTTTGGCAGACTTTTTTGGAAAAATAATGCTGTTATAGCGTTATCCATTGTGCTGGAGGGATGCACCAACCACCTGACCTGGTCCTAGCCTGATTTTTTTGTGATTGTGAAATGTTAAGACAGTTATGCCCAGTTGATTCAAGCTTGAGATGCATGCAGTTGTATATATCAAATAAGCACTAGCACCTATAAGCTACCAGGATAGCTTACAAAGGAGTACAAGCACTCCACATTCCTTCAAAGGCCTGCCATCCAAATCCTAATGCACTCAACCATGGTTAGTCTTAAAAAGAGATGGCAGCAGCATTCATTCTTGCTTAACCAACTTCCTTAATTTTTTTCTTAATTTTCTCTGCCACATACAACAAACAGACTAGTAGGGCCATCCTTTTTTTACTAGCGCATCCTATATAGTTTAGTTTCCATTGTTCAAACCACTGCCAAGCTTTAATCATTGCTGCAAACTTTCTATGCCTCTTGATTTGTTTGCAGAAAAATTTGTGGAAATTTTTATTGAAACTAGCAATTTTTATTTTTAAAAGAAAAAATATTGAATTATGTCTTCTTTCAATTTAAAAACTAATCAAGACGATTCCTCTTTGCGAAGCTCTAAATCAGCGAGTGTCAGACAGTGTCAGTAAGTGGGGCCACCAAACAATGGTGGAATGGAAAGACAGGGCAAGGGGAATTGGGCAAAAAGGAGAGGAAGGGAAGCAAATAATTATAAGCAGCTGATGAACAAGGAGACTAGGGTTGTGAAGTAGGTGGGAATGGTGTTTGGAGGGGTGAGATGAGAGCAAAGGAAGGGATTGGGTTGAGAAGCCAAAGGCAATGAAGAGAATAAAGTGGACTGGGATGGTCTGGAGAGGAGAGGCATGATTGGACTGAATGGTTGGAAGAGCCTCTGAATCATTATTCCTTAACTGTTGTCAGTGTCTGATATTCACACAGTGTTTTATGCTCCTTGTGATAGTTTTCACGAAGGAGGATGAGCTAACCTTTGCAGCCCGTTTAGTCTGTTACCTTGGTTGTAGTGGCCCATGTGACGGATTTGTCCCTTCTGCTAATCCACAAAGTGCCATTGTGATTCTTAATGAGGGAATTTCTTTGCTGTAAAAGTAACAACAAATTCTGAAAAGGCACTTTGAGTGGTACTAATGCAAAAACTGGAAGGTAGAGAAAGACCAGTTACCCTTTGTAAGCACCTCTGCCTACCTGACTTACACAACTCATGTTTCAGCTACGTCACTATGTGCTGCTTCTTTCACAGGGCCCCTGCCTCATTCATTGCATGTGATGGACCTACCCTGAGATAAATCAGAGTTGCACAGTGAAAGAGACCATCTGTAGGACCCCTGCCTCATTTGTCAGGTGTGTACTGAGTGAGACAAGGAGAGAAAGGGAACCTTTCATAGCTGAGGCAGTGAAATTCTGACCTGCCAGTTGACTTCTTTTCTGTATGTGACCATTTTTGTATGATAGTTTTCAGGTTTTTGAAGTAGCTGCTGTGCCAGTTGTTGTTTAATTGTGTGTTCCTTATTTTATACGGGACATTTCTGATCCCAAAGGACCTAGTTTACAGAAACACTGAGTGCTTACAGATGCAAATTAAGTGATCAGGAATCCACTGAACCCAAGGTGCTATACAAGCTGCTGATGTCTCAGAGTGGACACCCAGAATTAGCAAATATGTTTTTACAGTCTTCAGTCATTGACCCATAAAATAGGAATAAAAATGCCCTCTCCTCTCATAGAAGTGTGCAAAAATAAGTGATCTTGTGCTAGTGAAGCTCTTGGACAGTGTAATGATAAGCCCGCAGAAAAACACATAAGGAAATGAATAAATCTCTAGAGCCAGGTTTGAATAATGTGCAGTAAATAAGGCCTGGGGCCACACACTGAACAATGAGGAGAAACCAGCATCTCAAGCAGCTGTTCATTACATAGGAACAATCTCTTCTGAGTGCAGTCTGAAATGGGGTACTGTGGAAAAACTAAGATCCAGTAATTATGGACTACAAAATAATGTGTACATGAGGGCTAAGAGTATTTTTCACAGGTAAACACAGTTGTGGTGTTTCCTAACTTGTGACTTCATTTATAGTCTGACCTATTTAACATACAGTTTTTGTGTCTTTTTGTTTCATGGGTCCTGTCAAGCTTTGCAGATTTATGTGCTCTAAGATGGTTCTGTCCCAGCCTTTCCATTTGGATTAAGTGTTGTCATTTCATGTAGTTGCAGATCAACTAAATGAGGTAGTCAAAATCTGCTCATCTTATATATAATGTATTCCCCAAGTTGTAACCTCCACTGAGATGTAGATTTGTGTAAGGCAGACCTGACCCTGTAATTTGCTATCATGAACAGAACTGATATCCAGATCCTGTTGTTCTTAACAGTGAAGGAATTTGGGATATTTGAGAACTTACAGCCTGCTAGCAGTAATTAGAACAATAAAGCCCCCAGTAATTTTCCCACACAGCAATATGCAAGAGGAGAATGTCACTAGTGCTATGAAATTACTTTATAGGTCTTTTCTCTAATGACTGGAGGAAGAATGGAAAAGCTGAAGCTCTTAGTGAAAGTATGCAGAAATGTAATGCTCAAAATACATAATTTTAAATAACCACACTTTTGATGAATACTTATGTGCTTGTTTAGGAGCAAATATGAGAGGGACTTTTTACAAAGGCATGTAGTGACAGGACAAGGGGAAAAGGCTTCAAACTGAAAGAAGGTAGATTTACATTAGATATTAGGAAGAAATTCTGTACTGTGAATTTGGTCAAGCCCTGGAACAGGTTGCCTAGAGAAGTTGTGGCTGCCCCATCTTTGGAAGTGTTCACAGCCAGGTTGGATGGTGCTTTGAGCAACCTGGGCCAGTGGAAGTTGTCCCTGTCCATGGCGGGAGGTTGGAACTAGGTGATCTTCAAGGTCCCTTCCAATACAAACCATTCCTTGATTCTATGAAATACGTAGTGATTGTAATAGTAATGGAGAAGTGTTAAACTCTATCAAACTGAGAAGCAGAAGGTTGATGATGATGGGATAATCAGTGTCCAAACCCAATGCATGTCTGATATTTTATATAGTTCGAAGGAAAAATGTGTTATTAATAGTATGAGAATTCACATATCCCCGACATTTTGTTTGTAGGAAGTAGAATTGTCTGTTGCAGATGTCTAAGTAGCACACCGTAAAATCTTGTTCTCTTATATTTTCCCCCATTCACAATCTCAAATACTGGAAGAAGAATTCATAGGCTCTTTTAGGCTGTATAATGTGATGGGTCTCTCAAGGATGGCTAGTATCACTGTTGGCTAATTCATGGCATAGAAAGCACTGGCTTCCCATATGTGCTGAAGATAATGGTTCATTCTGGAGATGAAGTAAGCCAAACCTATCAAACACATTTTAACCTGTGTGAGAGGCTGAATGTGTCCTTTGTGCAGTGGTTTAACTGTTCAGTTTTAACATTTCATCAGACAAATGTATGGTTTGAAGAGGACAGGAGAAAAAGTGATGCCAAGGTACTCAAGAGTAGGAACTTTCACAAAAATTCCCTTAGGCAGGGCCTGGCATTACTGGCCAAAGGAGAGAGGAAAGAACAATTCAAAAAATACAACAATCTGTTCTTGTAGGGGTCAGACAGCAAGATGCAGCACATGTGCTGGGTGGGAGCCATCAATGAGAGCTGGTTTCCCCATGGGATATACAGACCTGGACTGTCAAAGTAAACTGGGGCTAGGGCAAACAGATATTATGCCAGACACGTCAGCAGAGCTAGTCTGTTTTGCATAGGTGTCTGATCTTACTTGGCATGCTTTAAACTCTCTTTTCTGAATCTCGGGGTGGAATATAACCATTATGATTTAATGCTAACTGCTCTGTTCTCCATATATGATGCAGCTCTCAGGTATTACTTCTAACCTATGCAAACAAGAAGCTCGGACACAAGGTGGTGTGTTGCACAACTCCTGAGTGTACAACCTCAGTCACCCACGTCTGCTTCCCTTCCATGAGAGAATTGAGGCTGTGGGTCACTGCATTAATAAAGTGAATGGTCTTTCCCTACAGGTGTTTCATTGATAGTTAAGTCGTGTTAGTTCCCTAAAACATGTTTTGAAAACACCATCCTGAAGTATCCCTGTACAACAGACACTCGGCTCTCTGGAAAACCAGCTTAGGACAGAGTTGGGTAAATGAACCTGAACATAAGGGTTAGTGGCCCTCACAGTACTGTGGCAGTGCAGGGGTAAGGTCAGGCCTTGATTTGCAAAAACTGCATCTGACCAGAGGGTATGATCCTAACCTTGCTCAGGGGCAGACAAGTGGGAGTCTCACTCTTACAAACCTGCCAAGCAGAAAATGTTTATTTCCTGCTCTGGATCCACGATCCAGGAGGAAAGAATAAAAGTGATTTAATCTTCAGTGTGAGGAAAATCACCTGACTGAGCAGGACACAGAGGACAAATGGGACAGGGGGGCCTTCTTGCCTGGCCAGGAGGGATGGGGAAACAGAGGTGAGGCACAGGATCAGAATGGTTAATTATTATTTATTATTAATTTTCTTATTTTTCCCTTGCTCAGATGCCACAATTGCTGAAAATCAGGGCTCCTTTAGCTGTCTGGGTGCATCTGTGACATTGACTCTGTCTTTGAGATGGGGAGCACCCTCTGGTGGTTAAGGATAATCTGACATTTCCTGGGATTGGCACCCATCACCCCCGCAAGCCAGCAGTTAAGGTGGACAGGAGGCAATGAGAGCTTTCTGGTCGTGTTGGGAAGGGTGTGTGGGGCACAAACATTCACTCTGACTTTCTGACCCAGGAACTGGAGTTGACCCCTTGCAAATCCTTCTTGCGCTACGAAAAGGGCGTAAGGGGTGCGTGTGTTCTCCCTGCCCTGCTGTGGTGAAGAGCTCTTGCTTTCTCCTGATGAAAGGGCAAGTGAAGCTGAGTTTGCCTCATTAGTTCCCAGTGGAGACAAAACCCTGCCCTGGCTCTCTCCAGGACTGCTGTTTCCTGCCTCAGCTCTTACTCCTGTGTCTTAAAAGCACTGGTCCCGCACCCAGAGCTCTCCCTGGTCCATCTCTGGCTGGATTTGCTCTGCCTAGATGCTAAAGCCAGCACAGTACAGTCCCTTCCAGGGAACACAGGAATTCAGCTCAGGTTTCCCTTCTCCTTCCCTAAATGGATTAACAGGCTGAGGGGATCGTCTCTGCCTGCTTGACTCAATCTTCATTAGCTAACGTGTTTCGCCAGCCGCAGTCACATCCTGGTCCGGACAGCTGTTTGACAGGAGTGGATTCTGGCCCCAGCCTCCCACAAAGGCTGTTGCATCTTCTGAGAGGTTTTTCTTGATAACAAGGCTCTGTGGCCTGCCTTGAATGGTGGGGACATAGGGCAGGAGTGCTGCAAGATGTACATCCTTGCTTTTGCAGTGCTCACTTTACAATAACTAATGTGCATCCTCTGCTGAGCGAGACACCTGCACCCCTACATAATGCACATGCTGTGTGAGTATCACTGTGGTTCTGAAAGTGATGTGCTTTTTGATTCACATCCCCTCCCCCCCTTCATGTTTTCCAGCTAAGCGAGGACCCTGAGTATATTGGGATGTCCCCAAAACTTTTGTTAGCTGGCTGTCACTTCTGGATGCTCTTTCTTGGGTGCCTGTAGGCAGTCAATTTGCATGCAGTATGTCCTAAAAAGCTATGTACAAGCAAGTGACCCAACTTTCTCATCCCCTTCTCCCTGTTGCTTTGTGGTAGCTATGAATGGGTGTTGCACCCTTGAACAGGTAGTCATTTATTTCACAAGTGCTGCTGTTTTCTCAGTTCAGAGAAGATTTTTTTCTACACAAGTAAGCTGTACACTTTAAATTGCATTGATTTTGAAACAATCCATTTAAACTACCGAAAATTCAAATTGTGAATGCTCTCCAGCCAGTTTGAGGATGCTTCATTTTTGCTCATTAGATGTCTAAACAGGCTTAGTTTCAATATTAATGAGTGCCTTTTGCACAAGCTTAAGTTAATCTATTTCAAATAGTACCTTGAATTATGTGCAATAACGTTCTCATGCAAAGAAATCCTCAAGAAGAGGAGATGAACACTGGGCATCACTAATATCACCGGAGGCCACCTACACCCAGCAGTAGGGAGGCAAGTGTTCTTATTTTGTTTTTGTAACCTGACCATTGCGGCAGGGAAAGCTGGTGTGCCACACTCTGAATACAAGGTTGAGTGGCCAGGAACAGAATAAAAATGGATTTTTTTCCTTTAGCAAGTTGGAAGGGAAATAAAAAAGGCAAATGAGCATGAAGGGGCAAAGGACACTGCAGACTCTGAAGAATTTTAGAACCTAAAACTGCATTTAGCAAATTAGGGATGAATTGAATTTCCCAAACAATATGTGTTAAAGCACACAAATGAATAACCCCAGCACTTCTGAACTAGCAGTGTATTTTGTTTGGCCCTGTAAAGCTACAAGTCAATGGTCAAAGCAGAACAGCTCCCTGGAGAGCCCTGGGTTGCTGGCTCTAGCTCCCTGGGGAATGCAGCCCTCTCTGGAGCAGTCCCCTACCAGGGCTATGTAGCTGTCAGTGCTTACTGATGTGCTTCCCAGAGTGGGAAATAAAGGTTATACAAACCCTTAAAAAGTAACCTGTCTCTGAATTGGCAGTAAAAGAATTTTCCTTTGAGAGACCAAATAAGACCTGTTTTATTGAATGGAAAACAGATCCCTTTTTTACTGTCCTTTATTTGGGGGAACATAAACTGAGAGAGCAAACCTGGTTTTATATATTACAAGTAGCAGAAATCACTTTGTGTTGGGAGGAGCAGATTGGGGAGGAGGCAGTCTGAGTTAGGACTTGCTGAAACACTCGCACAGTTAGATTTTGTGCCTTTTGATGTTGAGGTTACCTTGGATCACTGATCTTGATGAAGATGATAGCACCCTTTTTTTTCAGTCTTTTCCTTTTTAAAGGTTTCCCAAATCAGTTTATGCATAATGAGTTATTTTGCTACCATGACTGGCTTTGCAGTAGCTTTGATGGCACAAAACAATGCACTGATATCAGACCAGAGTTGAGGAAAAATATCATTGCTGTGGAGTAATGCAAGATATACCAGCAGAGGTGGAGCAGATATAAACTAGGATAGTTGAATGACATGTGTCTAAAACAGTAGTATGCCGTCTGCTCCTGCCCTTTTCATCTCAGTCTCTGGCATCTCATCAGTAATGAATTGCAAGGAGACACAAATTGATACAGTGCAGGCTATACCACTTATGCAATCTGTTCAGTCCCCGTCAGCGACCCTCTTGTAACACTACTCTTTTGCAGCATCTTCCAGTGAAAAATTCTGATAGTAGTGCTAGTTTCCAAGCCCTGGTACCTCTCTGTGGCCCTCTGACCAAAGCCAGAACAAGAGCACAGTTGCCAGATCTGACTGGCTGGGCAGATCTCTCTTTCTGTCTCTACAGCTTTTTTTAGTTAGTGATGAAGGGTCAACTCTGAATACTGAAGGGTGTTCAGTGACTTTAGGGAATAACCCCTCTTCATCTTCCAACTTTGGGAAACAGTAAGAAACTGCATTGAGAAAGAAAGTAATGTATCTTGATAAGGAATTCTCGATACCATATCAGTAATTCTGTATTTCCATGCTGACTTTTTCAATTCACATATTTCTTCATGTTTAATCTGCTAGTCCTTCCCTCCCCATAAGTTTAAGACATTTAGATGAGCTTTGGATACAGACTAGACTGACGTGCTTTCTGAGCAGTTAGGATCTGGCTGCACGTAACTTCAGGGTTGCTTTCTCAGATGTGGATTGAATTGAGGATGTCTATTGGGAGTTCCAGGTCTTGGTTTTCTCATTGGAGGTCCTTCCATCAGGCAGGTCTGTTAAATGCTTGCTGAGTCCCTAGAGACACTTGATCTGTGTTTAAAGGGAAGCAGCTGATCCACAAGAAGAGAGAAACGGCTGTGTACTGAAGCACTGTTGCTCTGGAGGGATCTTGCTGAAAGCTGTGCAAAGCTTGCATGGCAGTCTGGGTGCCTGGGGCTCTCCATGTTCTTCATCCCATCAGAGATCCGTGTGATGCTCTTTGGCCTTTCCTACTCTGAGAAAGATAAGTTGATGGCTCCAGGATGCTTTGAGCATGAACTGTATTTAATTCTCCTGAGGCCTAGGCCTGGAAAACCTCTGGAGGATTCCAAGCAGCACCTGCCTCCTGCTCACCGCTCTTCTTAGAGCTTCCCCAGTGGAGACATCCGCTCAGGGAGAGCAGGAAGTCCATAAATAAATAATTCCTTCTGTCTCTCCTGATCAGTCCAAGCAGCTGTGATTGCTCCTGAATGCCTAGGTTGTTTTCTTCTTAATGGCTTTTAAACCAATTTTGCCCTCATTTTGATGACCCAGCTTCTCCTCCTACTTTTGGAGGAGCAATTTCTTCTTTTAGAGAGAGTGTTTTGGGGGATATTTATATTGTGTCAAGAATTTTGGCTGAGGTGAAACGGTACAGCAGTGCAGCCAAAGCTAGTTTACTGGTTTTACCAGGCTTCCCCGTGCCTTATTCTGACAAATCTCTACAGGACACCTCCCAGTACTGGAGCTAGCATTGACCCTTGCTTGAGAGCACTGCACATGTGTGATATTCATAGACATCCCACAAACATTTAATAAATTTTATATCACTCTAAGACACTATACTTTTGGGACATGTTTTACTGTTGGGAGAGCTAATCACTGAGACATATGAGTGCTACTCCTTTGCTCCACGGTGTGTAGGTAAAAGTCTGGGAACAAAAGTTAGGGTCATTTGTCTGTTCAGCTGACCTACAACATCTCATTAATGTGCATTTGACAGCTTGCCAAATATTTAGACCTTATATTGGTGCTTTTGTACCTTGTATATATGAACTGTAGCAGCTAAAAAATAAAAGTGGTCCTTAAGTAGCAAGTGTATAGCCCCATCTAAAGGTGTTTGGCTTGTATCCTATTGCAACCCTTGAAGCTATTTATTGCACATCTGATGGGTGCCACCTAGGTTTGTCTGTGCAGAAGTATTAGCACCACCTCCACCAGCAGAACCTACCTGCTGGGCAGTAGGACATGCAAGGCCTGTTCTGAACATCCTCCAGTGCTGGTCAGGTATCTTGTGTGATGTGTAATAGCACAGCCTTGTATTGTGTTGCAAGCTGACTGTCCCCCCCTCGGCGCCTTTGGAAGAGTCTATCTGGGTGGAATGCAGTTGCCATGCCTATGGTTATAGTGCCAAATGGGCTGACTCAGGTCATTAGCCAGCAATCATTTGGGCTATGTTTTTTGTTTGTTTTAACCATCCTGCTTGACTGGTCAGTTTAATAAGTATCCTCATGAAATGAGCCCCTAGAAACAAAGGGGTGTCTCAAGATGGTACTCTCGCCTGGTACCTTCTATCTCATTAGCAAGGCAAGGCCCTCCTGGGTGCCATGTCATTACTGGCTGTTAAGCAGACCATTGTACCTGAAGCAGTGACAGTCTTTCCCTCCTACTATCTTCCTTCTGTCCTGCTTCTCTGTAACTTCTTGGTACTCTGGAAAAGCAATGGGTTTAACAAGAAGTGCTGTACCCAGACTGTATCGTTCCCAGGACAAACCTGGCAGCAACAACTTCTGGAAGTTACGTCATAAAAGCCTACCCTTTGCTGAGTGATGCATGAGTTATGGAGTACTGCCAAATGTTGAGGGGCAAGGTCTAAAAGATGAGTTGAGTACTACTGAGTTCAGCTGACTGGAAATGTTTAATGGACGGCTGGTATGTTCAACAGAGGAACAGAGCGGGGAGACATTGGTAGCCTTTCATCATCACTGAAATAAAGGTGTTCAAGAGATTAGCAAAAGACCAAAACTGGATTTTCTTTTGTGAGCACTGTGGAGACCGTGGGGACATGTTGCTAGGAGGCTGTAGCACCAAAGTCACCCTCTGACCACATGGGACTGAGATTTGAGTTTGCCTTAACAATGATACTGAAAAGTGATCTTTTCTAATGCTGCCATAGGAACGGCAAAGCTGGCAACATGTGACTTTGAAGGATGAAGGCATTTTTGCTGAAATCCAGTGGCACATGATCAGGTCTATCAGGAGAAGGCTCTACTGCTGCCCACAACTGCGTCTGTGCCTGGATCTCTGGGAAATTTTAAGACTTGGAATTCCTGTCAATGAGACCTTTTCAAAGACATCCAGGCACTTGCACTTCCACACCCAAAAGAGGTTGCCATCTTTCAGAGTACATATAGCTGCATAAAAGAAATGAGGACTGAGATGGTGAAACTTCTTTCCTTTGCATAGAGGAGCTTTTTTCCTGGTAACCAGCATCTGTCTCTTTGTGACCGGCTACTCCCTTGATACTGTATGTGCATATATTGTGTAGCTGAAGCAGACATGTTTATATGGTCCTGAGTTGCTCTGCCTCTTCTAAGTGATGTTTTGCAGGATAAGCAAGAATTGCTTTTCTCATTAATTTTTCTCTTTATTTTTTGAAAATGTACTGTAAAAACATGATCATGTCTGTAGGCATAGTGTTCAGCTGGTAATGACCTGTAGACACAGCAGTGATTTCCTAATGTGTTTTACTGCAGGTGTCTGAGTGAAATACAGACATGTATCTTATGATGGAACTCAGAAGTTAAAAGTACGTTAAGAAGCTGGGGATAGGGTTTGTTGGCAAAGTTGTCCAAATAATCTGTCACAGCAATTTCTTCTTGTCCAACAAGTGAAATAAATGTAGTTCAAGTAATAAATAAACTCAAGAGGGAGCTGTGAAAAAAATCCACATTGTTCTTCAAACACTAAAGTTAGTACAGAACAAATCTTAAAAAAGGTCATGTACTTCACTGAGCTGTTTGGAGATTCAGAGCAGAGGAGTCTTGAGGTGGTTGTGCTGCTGATACAGTGTCTCAGAATGAAGCCAGTTTCTGTCATGCCTGGCTCTAGCCAAAACCCGTAACCCCTTATGTTAGAAACCAGAGTATTCTGAGGCTTGAGAAAGGGATCAGGAGAGCAGTCTGGATCATCTGATATCTCTGTCTTTTCCAGACAGAAACTACATCAAGTTTGCTGATGTCACTTGGGACTTGCAGGTTCCTCGCGCTATTAAATAGTTTTGTATAGATCCGCTGTTGGTGAGCTCCTCTGTATTTGGCCTGGCTGACCTGGTGAAGTCAATAGTCTTCTATCAACAGTGCCCAGATGAGGCCAGATGGAGGTTCCTGCTGGGAAAGGAAGATCTTTAATACTTGCTTTCTTCATCCCTTACATCCTGGATAGAAAAGTCCTTTCACTGTTTCGCTTCTTTAGAACTGCCTACCTCATTTTCCAAAAGGACTCTGTTACCTACTCAGAGAACCCAGCTAGGAGGAAATTGCACACTTTACCCACTGTTTTTCATCATGTCATAGTATTCAAACTTTAAAGTCAGGGTCAATGAAGCTACCTCATTGCTGTTGCTGGGAAATAAGTTATCCTGCCCACTGTTTCCATCACAGATTTGGAAAAATTACCCTCCATTCTCACTGGTAACCCTCAGTGGGCATAATTTGTTAACAGTAGTAACTTTGAGACATTTTGTTTCTTTAAGCCCCGCTCCTTTTCTGGGTTGAGACACTTGCCATTATCAATGCACATGCCAAAAATGTTTTCTTTCTTTGCTTCCAGCATAACAGTAAGTAACTGTTATTTCTCCCAGCAAGACAGATATTTCTTTTGATCAATTCAGTGAGTAAGCTGATACTGTGAATATTATGGGTTTAGAGTGATTAGAAAAGATAGGCTTAGACTCCATGGGCTTGAAGAGAGAATCAACTAATCATCTCCCCAAATCAGGGTAATGAACAAGCATCTCCAGTTCTCCTGACCATCCTCCTTGGCCTTTTGCAATACAAGACTTGAAGGTAGTGTACTGCGGTAGGAAAGCTAAAGTTGAAAAGATGCTGTTTCACTTCATGTCCTATCTGACAGGGTTAACCACCCTATTAGGAAGACCATGCTTGTGATGGCTCTGGGATGGAGGATTGGCAACAGCTCAGCAGAGATTCCTTGATGCCTTGTGTTCCCTCCTTCCTCCCGATAGCTGTGCAAACAGCCCAGCTACTGCCCTGTGGACACTTAGGATCATGGACAGGGGAGAATTCATTTCTGCTTTGCTGCAGTTTGGAAAGAGGATATGAAATAGTAGTGAGTGTGATAGTAAATGATGTGTAGCTGTGAGTGTGAATAAAATCACTTTCTAATCAAGGTCTTGGTCACGTTCTGCCTGATGACAGTGGCTCAGCTGAGGGTTAGTGTAATACAGATCAGCAACAGGTCAAAATTTGGAGCTGGCTCACAGCGCTTCATTTAAGTCTTCTAAGTCTACAAGATCCACCTACCTCTGTAATTACATATCTTTTTTTGAGGGAGGTTTCTGTCCACTTAGTAAAACAAGAGTTAGGCAAAGACTAAGAAGTAGATTGACAAAACATGAAAGAAGATAAACTGCCGTATTTCTGGGGAGGGAGGATAGAAGTTTGTATCAAATACCCCAGCTAAATGACGATGCAGGAGAGAGCAGAAGGCCTAATCCCAGCTATATGATTTCCTCTTTTGCCTCTTTACGTGTTTCTTATTACAAGTCCTTCCATAATCTGGAAAGAAATGTCCTCTTTCCATTGTCCTTATTTTTTCCCATTTGGTAGAATACTCTGCACCTGCGTCTTACTCTGATGCCCTGTTTTAATTTTACAAAAGTTAGTAGAGCTTCACCTGGTTTGTCTTTGTGCATGTGTGTCTCTGCAGTGCACTTCCATTTAAGATGTCAGCAGGAACATGTTCTGCTCTGGAATAGAGTCCTGCTATTAACACTGCAAAGACAAAAATAGGTATAAAAGGACACAAAACCGCACTGGCCCTACAAAACAAAAAACCAAACCAGGCAAAAAAAAAAAAAAAAAGGGGGGATTATTAAAAGAAATCTTTTCATTGGCAATGTGGGGACTGTATTTGTCTTATCTCAGGGCTCCTAACACAGTTATACCCAAGCACAGAACTCAGGGAAAGCTTATGGTTTTGGGACAGAGAATTCTCATTCAAAGCAGGATAGTAAGGGTTAAGACACTTGTATTCAGACTCTTGCTCTGCTACAGATTTACTCAGATTGATCTGAGGCAAGCCACATAACCTCTTTATGACATGATTTGGCAGTCTACAGGTTGTGAATTATAGCATGTTTTAAAGACTGGGAAATGCTTAAAGCATGTCTAAGGATGTTCAGGTGGGTGTTCATTGTTGTTTAAAAATCACAATGTGAAATCTATTTTCTGCCTGTAGAGATGTTGAGCTTCAGCAGTGATGGTGTGATACCTTTTAAATGGAAGCATTCTGTTCTCAAGGCCAATTTGGGTTTTTTGGGAAAAAATCCTATCAGAGTTTGGTAGAAAATAAGACATTACTTTTGGTGGGGAGAAAAAAATGCTTTGCTTGGGTGTAGTAAGAGAAAATAGAATAGAGCCCAAAATAAAGAAGGCTGGTCTGTCCTCATGGATAGGGTCTGTATCTGGGACTGCTGTTTACTAGGGCAGAGAATATATGTGGTGAAAGCCTACTAGTAATTAGGGATCTGTGCTCAGGATACCTAAGTTTCTCTCCAGGACTACTAGCCTTGCAAAGCAAAGGGATTGGGGCATACAACACAGTGACTTGTGTGAAGTCCAAGCAGTTCTATTGGCCTCAAAATTGTGAAAGGGTTGTCTTCTGAATTCACCCTAATGACCCCTCTGTAACTGTTTCCTTAAATGAGACAGTGGCTGGGAGAGGTTTCTTGTCATCAAACTCCTCTTTCCCCAGTGGACAAGATAAAAATGTGTATACACATGTCTGTTCTGCCCAGTTTAGGTCTCCTAATTATCATCTTTTTGCCCTGTGTATATACCATTTTACTGACTTCCTTATAAGAATACAATAATAGGGCTTTCATAAAAGGGGGGGGAGGGGGAAGTCCCAAATCCCCCAAAGTAACTAGATCTCTCCCTCTTCTTCATTTTCCTTATTCACAAAAAAATAGCCTTATCAACAATTGAAATCAAGTTTGTTTGGCATGACTTGCAGGTTACTCATATATTAGACCAAATGAAATTTCTGCCAATCAGTCAGTCAACTTGATGGAAAGTTGATTGTTATTCCATGATAAAAGTTTAAAAAAAAAAAAAAAGAAAAAAGTAAAAAAATTAATTTGTCAAAACCAAATTAGTCATTAAAGGCTGGGGGAAGGTCTTCAAAGAAAGTCTCTATCCATCATCTCTTGGAAGAGTCAGCAAAAGTAGAGACATCTGACAATTTTTCTTTCCTTCTTTCTTTCCTTCTTTCTTTCCTTCTTTCTTTCCTTCTTTCTTTCCTTCTTTCTTTCCTTCTTTCTTTCCTTCTTTCTTTCCTTCTCTCATCTCCCTCCTTTCTTTCTTTCCCTCTCTGTCTCTCATCTCCTTCCTTCTGTCCGTCCCTGGAGAAGGATTGTATGTCTCAAAGAACAGATGCTGCCTATCACTCCATCAGCCTGTAGGACTCCGATGGTGATCTGTCCAAGACTAACATTGGTGGAGCATTGTTGCTCTGCACTGGGACAAGGTGTGAGGACAACTGGTGACCTCAAAGCCAGAGGCTGCCTTATGAAACTCATCCCAATGGGTAGCTTGTTAGAGCACCTGTGGGTAGGCTCTGTTCAGAGCCCACAGACTGAATGGCTGCGACTGCTTGCTGCCCCTCCTGCAAATGCAAGAGCATCAGTTTCAGGGGAGGATTCTGTCAGGGCACCAAACAAAGGCTTTGCCCACAAGGCAAGCTAGTGCTGCTGTTGCACATGCAGTTCTGCCTTGGATTTACCCAACCAGAGTTTTTTTGCTTTCAGATCTACCAGCTTAATCTTACACTCTATATAACCTTGTCCTGGTACTGTTTAAAAACAAAAACAAAACCCCCTCACATATCAAAAGGATAGCCATGTTTAGAACAGTGTTTCCTCCTTTATTCTTTGAGGAAACAGAAATTGGCTAAAGCCCTGAGAAGAGCTCAGCAAGTGTTCTGTGTGGAAAGGTTCGCAAAGGATGAAGCCTCCTGAAGTTCCAAAATCAGTCTGCAGGACTCTTGTTCTGGTTCTTGGGGAATTCAGGTTGGCAGATCAAGCCCAGCCAGCAGAGACTATTCCTTTCTATCCTTATCAGAAAGGAAGAGCCAGACCTCTGCACAGCTAACTCTCAAGGCAGGGAAAGCTCCATTTGTTCATTTGCAGTGGGTCAGAAGAGATTAATATTACATTTCTGCACCACTCTGTAAATGCCCACATCACCCAGGCAGTCCTCTGTCAGCAACAGCCCATTTCCAGAGTACAAACCCACTATTGTACTGTTTATATCAGTTAATTCAGACCTGTGGACCTTGTGCCAAGCAATCACATGGCTCCCTGCTTGCCTCACCTCGGCCTGGATAAAAGTTAAAGTACAAAATTAAAACATCAGCTATTGGGAGAGCAGGACCTGCCTGCCAAGCCATTCCCTCTCTGGTCTCCCATTCACTGAGAGCCTATACCAGAGCGAATTTCTGCACAGTCAGGATCCAGGCACAGCGCATCCTTCTGGAGAAAATTGTTTTCTGTGAAAATCAGCTCACTGCAAACACCTTCCCTGCATATGCACAGGCTCTGACCCTGTGTGCCTCCTCCAGCCTTCCTTGCTAGTGTGCATCAGGAATGTTCCTGATGGGGCAACTAAGTTCTCTTTCGCCTCAGCTTTCTGTTGGAAACATAAGGAAACATAATGGTTTTGTTCTTCTTGCCTGTGCTTGGGTCAGGTGTTCTCTGATGTGGTTAGTGAGATTCCTTGCTTACAGTCTAGGGCCCTACTAATGCTAATGGCTTGCCAAAGCTTGTCTCTTGAACATTTAAAGCATCTTAGAGTTTCTGCTGTGGTGATATATCAGTGAAGCGTACAAAGGTATATGTATATATGTTTCATTTGTATTAATTCTGCATCATGAAAAGATGTATAATCTGAATAGTATCACCTGAAACATTCAAGTAACCAGATTCTGCTGTACTCCTAAAACTGTGTGAGTCTTCTCTCTGTCTCCATTTTCTAAATTAACCTGTTTTCTGTGTTGTCTTCATATGTACCTTTCACCATAAAAGACCTCTGTCTTGACATCCTTAGGCTGTCCTGTCTTAAGGATAGTCGATCAGATCATATAACTTGTCCTCACATGGCCTGGGGACGTGCTCGGGCACACCATCAGTTTATATGGCATTTGTTGAGATCTCTGGTAGAAGAGGTAGTGAGGAGGTTGCATTGATAGACTTCAATAAAGCAATGATAGTTTACAGTGCTTGTGAATTTGGCTGTTCCTCTTTTTTAAATATTCTCAAGTTTCTACAAATACTGGTTGTATGAAAAGTTGTAGCCTAATTTAATCTGTCTTTATAGCTTATAGCTAAGCCACATTTAATTTTCTTCTATGCTGTATCACTTCCATCATTCAAAAAGCTCTAGTCTGCCCTTTGCTTCTGGTGCTGTACACTCGTGCCTCAAATTAGATTCTGCGTTTTATGTTGAGAAACACTCTCTTAGTTTCTACACTTTTATTTTTGTTTGCCTGGCGTAAGAGAAGGAAGCTTTTATCCAAGTATGTTTGTGTGTATTTTTATTTTAAAAAGGCCTCTAGTTTTGGTTTATCAGTTAAGGATATTTTTATGTATTTGAGCAGCAAACATCTAAACATGAAGTAGAAGCATAGGAGAGAGACAAGTGAGGTTTGCAAGTGCAGTTTGGAAGGTGAAGAGCAGGTAGCAAGGGACAAACAGACCCTTTAGTGCAGCTTTGTGTGAGTCAGGCATTCGGTGCAAGACTGTGTGTGGTAGGCATGTGCCCGAGAGGCTCGTGTGCTTCTATGGAGAGGGACCTTCAGATAGGTGTTGGTATGTTGCTGTAAATATGCAGTGGAATTGTATGAGTGTGAAAACGCGTGAGGGAACTGTGAAAGCACACAGACTAGCAGCAGCCAGTACATATGCAGAGCTTTGAAAACGTGTCTCGTAAAATTAGTTGTGTGTGCCAGTTTTTATGTTTGTGAAGATTGCCAAGGCTCTGTAGCTATGGTTTTTGTGCCTGGGAATGTGTGCTGTTATCCTGAATGTCTGATTCTGATCTTATGTGCCAGGATTTATCCCAGTGTGGTTTCATAAACTGCACTGAAGTGACATCTGAATTACAGTGCTTTGAAATGGGATTCGGGCACTCTTCTGCACACGTTTGTGTGTGTATGGGAAAACAGATGTCCGAGTGCAGCGCTTAGGCTGTGCCGCTGCGAGACGCGGGTCGGTGCATGTGCGCAGCGTGTGTGTTTATGGAGCCGTGTGTTTGCACGTAGCAGTGCCTGGGATGTGCATGCTCGAGTGGCACGCTGCTGCCTTGTGCTGTGCCTGTGAGCTGCTGCCTGGGCGCACGGCCGCCCACCGGCATGCCCGGGTCAATAGCGCACGGGGCACCCTTCAGCTCAAGTTTGTGCACAGCCCTAAACTCTGCAGCCGCTGTCCACGAGAGGCACATCAGTGGGTAAGCAGGAAGGGGCGCTGCCGCTGGGCCCGCTCCGGCGGCGGGACCGCGCTGGAGCCGCGATCCCGTGTCACCCTTCGCCCCACTGCCGTGCCGGGGCCAGCCCGGCTGGCGGCCCGCCCCGCATCCCCCGCTGCCCCAGCTCGCCTGGCCCCGGCCGGTTCGCCCCCGTCCGCCCCGGGGGCAGCGGCGCCTGGCGGGCCGGGGCT
>VXBX01007123.1:418598-589226 GCA_013400415.1 Scytalopus superciliaris
TCTGTCTTCTTCTTCCCTTCTTTTTTTATTTTTTCTCGCCCAACCGGGAATGCTCAAACTGGACTGATGGACATTTCCGAGCTGTGCATCTCCGACCCGCTCGGCTACCACAACCAGTGAGTGTGCCGTGCCGTGCCGGGGGCGGGCTGGGACCGGCGCTGCGTCCCGCTGCGGGTGGGATGGGGCAGCGACCCCGCAGTCCCGCTGCCTGCCTGCCTGCCTGCCTGGCTGCCGCAGCGCCGCCGCGGGCACCGCCAGTGCCGCTGCTGGGAGCGGGCAGCGCAGCGCAGGCAGCGCAGGGCAGGGCAGGGCAGGGCAGGGCGCACCTCCGCGCCCGCAGGTGCGGCGGAGGCCGCGGAACAGCGCTTGGCGGGGGGGGNGCGGAGTCCGCGGAACAGCGCTTGGGGGGGGGGGGGCTGTCGGCGTCTTCGTATCTGTCTTTCTTGCCGTGTAACTTCTCCCTCTAACGTTTCATCTCCTAGGAACAGGCAGCTAACAGTGAGCGCTGGCAGTCCTTTCTGCGCAGTTTTACTTTCCGTCTGTGCTAGGATTTTTATTAGATGAATTACTAGGTGCCTATGAAGAGATGTGCATATAAAATTATACGAAGCAGATCCGTTAAAGCACTGTTTTTTATTTCAAAAGTCCGTTTTTCACCTGAAATGCCCTGTGGAAATTCAGTTTCCCACAGCTTACTGTTTGGATAGCCTGCCCGGGGAAAGAGTGGAGTCAGTCGGAGGGCTGGCAAGCAGACATCCCGAGCTGGGACCGGTGGCTGATACCTTAGCACCTGCTACTGCTCTTTGTATTCCGAAGTGGGCTGTGCCTGGTAATGCTGTGTTTAAAATCACTTTAGCATGTTAAGTTTGGTTTGATCCTGTTGAGGAAGTTAGGACACAAGCCTAAACCTTCTCAACGTTTACATCCAGCTGACTGGAACAATTAATTTTAAATGCATTCCTCCTCTCTGATAAATCTCACCCCGAGCAGAGTCCCCCTTTTGTGTGTTTGCATGTTAATCCGTGTGTCACCTAGGTGGGTTCTGTGGTGTCATCAGAGGTGGGAGTGAAGTAATTTTCCCTATTTCATTGCTTTTGTCTTAGGAACACGTTGTATTTAGTAAAATTAAAATAATTTAAACCAAGTAAATCCCCCCAAATACCACTCTTTCCTCATTTCATCTTTTATTTGTCTTTCTGTCTCTTGTTTCCCAATATTCCATCTGTCTTTACACTCATTTCTGCTTCCTTTAATCCCCAGCTTCCAGCAGTTTCATTAAAATGAGACTTAGTATTGTTAATAGAAATTAATAATCTAACCCATGTGATTTTCTTTTCCCCACTGGTGCTTCACTTGTGGCTGCTCCATTTTGAATTAAAAATAAACAAACAATTTCTTAGGGGAAATGTGTTCTGTATGCAGCTGGGAGTCTTTTAATATTAAGGCAAAAATAGAAAATGCATTTACCTTATTAAAAAAAAAAGAACAAAGTGCCACAATCATAAGATAGATCTTCATCACTTATTATATTGTCTCTTAACTTTTTGGTTTTATTTTTTTTACTTTTGTAATTGAGAAAAAGGAACTCAAACAACATGAAAATAGCAAGAAGTAATCTGCATGTTGTATTGTCATTCACTGTTTTTTACTTTTTCATGGGCTCCCAGTCAGATCTCAAAAATGTCAAGTGCACCTTACCCATATTCACAACTCCTTGGCTGCTGAGTAGGCAGATGAAGGTGGCCCTGGGGAAAGTGCCACTGAGCCCCTGTGGCTTTACAGTAGGCAGAGAGTGCTGCTTTTTGAGATGAGAAACTATTGGAGAGCTCTTTGTTTAAAGAATTACTTGGTTCTGTGTGCCAGCAAACCTTCACTTTCACATTGTTGAGGTTGGGGACGAGAGAGAGAAATATAATTTAAACTATCTCAAGCTCAATTTTAAATTTTTATTTTATTGAAGGAGTACAGCGATGCAGGAAAGTCTGGAAAAAGTTATTGGGAGAACTAAGATGTGGGAAGCTTTAAAAATAAAATATATTTAAATGTATATGTGCAGTGTGTCAGGTACTGATTGGATTTACATTCTGGTTTATTAAGGTTAGATTTCACATTACATTCCTGTAGCTGAGGAGTTGGCCCAGTATATAACCGTTTAGTCATGTTTTTCTCCTACTGTAACACAATTACATTGTGAACATACAGTGTAAATACAGGTGTTGAATTTGTGCCTGTATCCCTAACTAGCTGCGTGAGCATATTATTCTTACTGTACTGATTTGCTCTTCTGACTGCTAACTATTGAAATGATTTTATAGTTGTTTTCCTTTTTTTGATTGTAAATACTGTATTTAATTCTGTGGAAAGCAGTTTTTGTCAAACCTTAAATTACTAGTTAATTTAGAAATATTGCAAACTGGTTCTTCTTGTTTAGTTACGTGTTAAACTATAGGAAAAAATAAGAGGAAGAGTAGAATGAAGGAAGAGAGGCGGATGTGGTCACTCAATATGTGATCCATACAGTTCCCTGGAAACTGTATTTCACCTCACAATTTTTGAAACAGAGAGAAAATGAACAAGGCAAAGGAGAGGAGAGGTGACTTCCCTTCACCTTGGAGTTTGAAGAGATCTTAGTGTTTTTTAAGTCAGAGTCAAGAACAGTGTGAACAAATTCTAAGCAAAAGACTTCCTTACACTTAATCTGTCCTTCAGGTTTTGTATTTATCTTCCTCAAACAGTGAAAGTTCCTTTTCCATTGCCTGTGTGTGTTGATCTGAGCGATTATACCAGGAACCTGCAGAAGTTCTGGTTAGCAGGTTGTGTGGAGGATTTTGCAAGGAGAGTAAGAAAATGCATCTTGCTAATTTTGACCCCTAGTGAATGTGTTCTTAAGGCCATGTATGTATTTAATTTCTTGCATAGAAATCCACTCTTTAACGACCGCTTAGTATATTTTGGTACTGACCTTGGGGAGAGTTATTCCTGGGATAGGTGATACGGCTCCAAGGAAGAAGCTTTTGTGTGAGTTTGAATTGGGAAACTAACAAAGGCAGTGATTTGTACCTGCAGTTTGTCTCTCAGGTGAGGGCATATGGCGAGAATACATTAGTTACACTGTACTGACAACGTCTGTCTGCAGTACAGCAGGAAGGAAATGCATGTGCAGACACCACAAATGGACACTGACATACAAAGGATGTGCTTATATTCACACACAAACATATGTGTGCATCTACAAATATTTATATGCAGGTATCTAGATACACATGCATATGTATGGTCATATGGAATACTGCTGTTGCATCTCTCTCATATACAAACCTAAGGCTGTTTCAAAGGAATGTGGAATACAGCATTTTTACTTTTCTATGTTAACTTCCACATCCCAGAGATTTTTTTTCTGCCTAGTTATAGCTCACCAGAAATGTCGACAGGACTAGTAAATTGTCATTTCTGTTTCTAATTAATATTCTACATAACAGACAGAAACTGACCGAGGAGCCATCATGAAGGTAAAATAAAAATCATTGGCAAATGAGGGCATCCTGCCAGATGGTAGGTCTCTCACACTGTTTCCTCTGATGTAAGTCATTGATCTAATAAAAACAAAAATTATTTTATGAAGAGAAGGAAAAAGTTGAAAGTAATAAATTACGTATTTGATAGAGAGATGGAAAGGTATAACACTGGAATTTTAAGGCAGTGAAGGAGAAAATTCCAGCCCTGTGGCAGAGAATTAGCAAAGTTGCTGTCACTGACCCTAATGCATAGACTGAAGAAATGTGACTTGATTTCAGAAGTTACTGGAAATCTCCCTATTCTGCGAATGGGAGGAAATCTGAGTCAGAGAATCTGAATGCAACTGTCTGCTCTGAATATCGCTCAGAGGCTGGGATAGGGAGGAGGTGTTAACTGGGGAGAACGGGAGGGAGTTGTTGGTTTTGTTGACAGAATAAATTGAAAAAGCTCTGTAAGGGAATTGTTGTAGTTATTGGGTTTCTGACAAGGCTCCCATCATAAAATGGGGTCTCAGTACACTAAGCTTAGTGAACACTAGGCTGATGAGGAAATTGGTACCTTTAAAGTATTTGTATTAACTTTTCCCTCCTCTTCTAATTCCACTTGTAAAAGTAAACATGATCTAATCATTATCAATTATTGAGAAATATGGAAAGATCAATATATTTAAAAAATAGGATTTTTTTCATTGTATTGATTTGAAGTAATCAATAAATATTGCATTTAGCCTGAAAGGGGACTTTGGAGAGATTGCATCAGAGAAAGTTGCTGTGATAGAGATTTCACAACCCGTTTTCTTCCTCTCCGAGAGAACATTGCTCTACTCTCTGTGCGACTGTCTGCTGTTATTTCCCATCCCTGTTTCTCTGCTTTCACTACTGCTCTGAATTTCATGTTGTTTGAAAATACCTGTAGTCTTCAAGTAATTTCAGTTCAGTAAGAAGTTTTGTGTGTTGTGTCAGTGGGTCTCTTTACAAAATTTTTCAGGGCTCAAAGGATACAAATTCTCTTGGGGAACACAAAAAGGGAGACGGTAAAAGGTTTAAACCTGAGAATATATGAACTTTATGAGTTGCGTTGGGAGCACGGTAGAATTTCTCCAAAGAGTGTAAAACACCTAAGAAAGATTTAATTAAGGAAATAAATAGTAGAAGTAGAAAAAAGTGGTGACGAACTAGGATATAAAAGCCAAAATCCTTTCCCCAACTGATTGTAACTTACACTCCTTGGTTTAGGAGTTGGGGGTCATAGCGGCAGCAAGTGTTGCACATCAGCGATTCCAGGGTGGACTGCAGAGACAAGGAAATTCTTCCCGATCAGACCTGTTCTTTATTCCATGGAGCTACTGGCGGGAACATTACAGCCAGGAAACACAACAGAATTTTTAGTTTGTGCAGTGTGAGCAAGTAAATTTAACATCTGTCCAGAACCCAGCAGTGAGCTTCGTAGGTAATGCTGCTATAGAAACTGGGGGGAAAAGGGGGAAAGATCAGAGTTTCTACAGCAAACTGTGAGTCAGATGGTTGTTTGTTCAGGAAAGGGACTTAACAGAGAAGATATTAACAGTATGCAGCCTTAGTGACCTTGCCAAAAAATAAAAAAACTTGCTTTCTTTCTGTTGTCCCGATAGCGGCTGCATTTGAGTTGTAAATGTAGTAATTTCTATGTAGCTTGCATGTACAAAATGCTTTGTGTCTGTCATCAGGAACAGAACATAATTTAGCATTATTTATTAGTAATAGCTATTGACCTGGTGAGTTTTACTTCTTAGGAATTCTATTGTAGTAACTTATTCTTTGCTTTTGTTTCTGTCTCTGCTATGCTGCCTCTCTCTAAAGCTTTGCCCTGTCTCTTCAAAGCAATAGAGATGCCCACAAAATGATTCTTGCAGCTGGAGCACAGTGCACTTTGATTCTTCCAGTGCTTGAGAGTCTGGCTGCTGGCAGTGACTGTCCGTGAGGAGAAACATGTCTGCTCAAGGTGGAACGCACTGTATAATAATATATTTGTCATGTTTGTAATTGCAAATGTAATTAGCAAACAAGCTCTGGGGGATTGAGGACTTGAAACTTTCGCTGCACATCATTTGACCCTATCTTGACTGGACCGGAGCTTGTATGTTCCTGTTAACCCTTGCTGTTCTTGCAGAGAAACGCTCCTTCTAATGTGACTGCTGCTAAGTTTCCTGTCTTCCTCCAAACCTCCCACCCCAACCTCTCAGTTTTTCTTTTTTGGCAATGAGGGGCATTGTACCTGTATTTGCTTATACCTTCTTTTATTGTAATAGCAAGTGCTTATGTTCGTCCTGTGACACAGGCACTAGTATTTGGTCTCCCAGCGCTTCTGACACAGTGTGGAAAGCATTCTGCAATGCCCTTTGTGAAGAGCACTGTGTACCAGTAAGTGCTTTTGCATACTGAGCTGTTCAGTGCATTCGTATCACCACAGGCAACGTTACTACTCAGTGCCCCTTGCACTTCGCAGAGACAACTTGCGAAAAGCAGGTGGCAAGCTGTTATCACACAACCTTCGATGGCTCTCTGTCCCTGCTGAGCTGGAATTTTCATGCACTCCCTTTCTGAATGGGGAGGAATAAATATCTAGCAAATCCTGTTCATTTTGTGGATTCCTGGCAAATCTCAGTCTAGCCACCCGTAGGATGACTTTTTTGTCCTACAAAGAACATTCCTGATCTGTAAGGATTTAGTGAACAACACAGAATGTGTTCAGAAAGCCACAAACTTGTGTGCGCATAGGACGCAAAAGGGGGCTATTTTGCTTTTTCATGTGAATATTATCTCTTTTTTTATTTATTTATTTCAAGATAGGACTTAAATTGCAATAAAATTGGTGGTAGGACTGTTCTTGTTTGGGACAGAGTTTTATTTATTCTTGCATATTTTTGTATATGAAAGGAAGTAAGTTACAGAGGGGTGGCTGTTTTTATACAATCTTTTCTCATGGCCGTAAGGACATCTTGCAAATATTGCATCCTGTTGAAGGTTTGGAAGGAAAAGGAAGCCCATTCTAGTTTCTTCTTGGTAGGGTAAGAGCCTTTGGGAGCCCCTTTTTCAGTCCAAATTTTCCTTTTCCATTTCTGGAAATTGTATTGGATTTACCAAGTATTTTAAGGGTAATATATTTTTCTTAAAGTAGCATAGCCTGTAGTGTGGGTGATGGAATTGGGACCTCCAGCTTAGAGTATCCTGCATAGCAGGACTAAATTTCTTACAGTACCTTTTGTTTTGAACTGATTGTCGGTGTTTTACTGCATCTGTTTTTACATGATTTCTTCTTGCTGTGTGTCTGCTGGTTTGGAAGGCTGTTTGTACATACAGTGTATTTAGAAGTGTTATTTTCTAGTTTTTCCCCCTTTTTCTCATCGCACTTTAAAGTTCCCTTTCGTAATAATGGCCCTCAATCTCCGATGATGGAGCCGTCACTGTGAACAATGCTGGTGAGTGTATTGTCTCGCTGTCCTTTCACTCAAGACAAAGGTCAAAAGAACAGCTTAAAAAAAAATGTTCAATTCTCCTGTTATGATTTTGCATATGAAGATGATAATTTTAAGAATGTGTAAGCACTTGGTTGAAAATAAGACAGAAATACGATTTTCCATCAGTTGCTGCAAGTACTTTTTTTTTCATGTACTGACATGAATGATTACAAACCAAATTTCTCACTGCGATTTACATCATTTTATATATTGAAAAATTAAACAGCTGAAGGACACTAAAGAATTATTCTTCAACAGATTTTATTTTTCCTGTCTTCTATACTGTTTCTGTTTTTATTCAGTCAAGCTGACAAGTTTCTAATTCTAAAACATACTATTTATTTCCTGATTTAAGAAATTATATTTATCTAGATGAATTTTTCACAAATGTGGCAACATAGCAGTGGAGAACATAAGATGTTACCGATTTCAGGAATTTGTTTTAAAATTTGGTTTTGTTGCACGTAGCCAGAATCAACCAATACACATTTTCAATGTGTACATTTTCTACATACTTTGCTTTTTATTTTCAAAACAATCTTTGATCTGTACAGTAATTTTGAGGAGTTCCTGTAATTTTATTTTTCTTTGTTTCCGGACCATGTATGGTATATGACTGTCATCTAGTTTTAACAGTTCAGAAACTGCTGTAGGGAAAGAGTGATTTAATTTCTTAGAACACACAAATTCAGTCCTTCTTCAGTTCTTTTTCGGACACATATGAAATTGCTTCTACTTTTCTCTTTAAGAGTTTAATTCAGTTTCTTCATAGTTTTTGTATTTCTGTTGATGGGGGTTTGTGTGTGTGTGTAGGGGAGTTATTTTTGTTGCTGTTTGTTTGGGGGTTTTTTAGACTAAGGGGATAGCGGTGCAGGGAGATACTGAAAACATTCTACAGTTCTAAAAGCTTTGTTGCCTCTTGCCTGACACTTTAGTAGGCAGTTTTTGTTATCTGATTCATCTGCAGTGCAAAAGTATCTGGCTGGATCAGGGCTCTCCATACACCTGTGTTAAACAGCAGCTTCCAAGCACTGCTGTGCAGCCTGCAATGCAGCCTAACCACGGACTGGGGTAGGGAAGGGACCAGGGCTCAAAACTCACCTTCAAAACCAAGGAAATACTGACATGGGAACTTGCATTTTCGTGCTTGGACATCATGAAGTATGATAAGTTTGCTTCCTGTGGGGTCTCTTTGCCTTAATAGATTATAGCAAATATGACCTTGTGAAAAGGATGTTTAAGTGTATCATGTGTCCATATGTAGAATTTTACATAGATGATGCCAGATGAATCTCTTTTGGAATCACTGATACAAGTTCCATAGGGGCACCCAAGCAGACTGTAGAGGACTAGAATGCATCAAAGTAGGAGAGTAAAAAAGAGTTTCTTTGCATAGAGGTCTGTAAGTGCATGAATGCATGTTTTTTGGGGGAATGTACACACTTAATTTTACATACTTGTGCATATACTACAAATTAACAGAACACACATGTATATGAACTATATAATTTTATATATAGCCAAGTATTCAGTATTGCATAGCAATTCAGTATTGTATAGCATACTATTTCCCTTATCCATGTGTCTCTTTAGGCATATGTAAGCCCTTTTGCATGTGGTTGCATATTTTTGTGTGTATTAGTGTATAAGTGCCTTCATCACAAGGTTGTTCCCAGTCTTTATTACTTAAAATTTGTAGATCTGTTCATAGCCTTACATAGAAAGTGTTTTGTAAATGTAAAATGCTGTGCGAATATACCATATAGAACCTTTGTGCTTAAATAAAAATTGGATGTTTATCTTAGAATATATATAACTATGGATTATATAGGGTTAGGTCCTACTAAATAACTGCAGTTGGATCTTCTGTTTAAAAATCACCAATTCATTAATTTATAAAGAGAAATAGAGATTTTCTTTAAATAAGGTATCAGAGAGTAATTTGAAAAACAGTTTGCAGAACATAGATTCAGCTATAATATTGTCCAGATAAAGATGGGCTCATGTGCCATAGCCATAAAAAAAATTCGAAATCACTGACTTTTAGATATTTATTTAATTTTTGGTTATTTTGGAAACTTTTTTCTTTTCCTTTTAATGTGATTTTGGTTTGGTAAGGCAGAAAATATAGTGTGCTTCCCCTTACGGAATTGTAGCTTAAAAGATTATTTGATCATGAGATATTTTGCAATTTATTTCATCACCTACAGTGTTTCTGACCATTCTCTTTTTATTCATTTTATATGTGTTTTTTATTTTCCAAAAGAGCAGGGTTTTTTTTTCCCTGGCAATTACAGTTAGGGGACTGTCGTTACAGAGGAACTATAAGTCCATGATCATTACTTCTCTAATATGGACCGTCTTTGTTGAAATTTCCCTTCTTGATTTCTTATTCTAACACAGATTTATTTTTTAAAATATGAACAAATTTAATTCCATGGCCTTTCAAAAATAACATTATTATGAAACAAGAACAAAAGCTCTCACAGTACAGTGATGTGGTATTTATACATGTTTTAATACCCTAATTTTCTTTAGAATTTTCCCTCGAGTGTTTAGGGAAAAACAGATTCAGGCCCCCCTCCCCACACACTCTAATTGTTGGTTGAAAGAAGAAAAAATACCTGCTTTTTGCTGGTTTACTTTTTCAACATATTAGCACTTTGCTTTAGCCTCTGCAAAATGTTATAGATTCAATTCCCCTGTTGGACCAAGAGTTAAAAATTAATTCATGAATAATAAAAACCAATCAGTCTTGTTGAGTTTAAGAAGGATTAGAAGAAAGATTTTTGTACCGAAGCAGTTATATATCTTGGTGGTGATGTTGTTGGACTAATAGGTATTGTGCTAGGTCCCATTGGTTATCTGATAAAGGTAGCTGATTTGCAAATAGGATTGTTATCCTGATGACTAACAAGCCTAATATTGGATGGATTAAAAGAGGTTGGGCAGCTGGTGTCTATTATAAGTTCTCAACTCCCTCTTAGGAGACAATTATTTGATTCAGATGCACAGATTGGAAAGGGACCAGGTAAATATATACTATGAAGAAACCATTCACGGTATCTTAATGGAGCTGGAATTTTCAAGGAGAGTGATCTGACATGGGCACCGAATTCCACTGCGTGCCAGTGGTGGGGAGCTATCCGTGATGCACTGAGAGGCCTGTGTTGACATCAGGCTATCCTGTGCTCACAACATGTAACTGATAGAAGGTGGGCACAGGAAAACTCATGAATCCCTCTAGACAGAGGGAGGATTTGTGCAAAAAATTTGTGATGTAAAACCCCCTGTCCCTACACAGATATGCTGTGTGGGACTGGATAGGGGAGAAGGAAGTCAGAGACATGGCTTCGGGGGAAGGAAAGCATCCAGAGTGGTAGAGATCTCAAATTTTTTTTAAATTTTTTTTATTTTTTTTAAAGGATTCAGAGCTAAAGGTAGAATTTAAGGGAAAGCCAGTGGACAAAAGTGGCTTGTTTCAGGAATGGTTCTTGAGCCGGACATGAGTTACAGTAAGAGGGCTGCCGGCCCTTCAGCACAGTTAGGTGGTGGTCCAGGGAAGGGAGAAAGAGGATATGGCATCATGGACAAGCGGAGGAATCGATACATCTTTGCAAGTATCTGCTCCATGAGAGCTTCTTAGGACTACAGACCGTTCATGAGAAAACCATCTTCAGCAGCAAACTGTCCTTGTGTATGAAGTGTCTGCTGTCACTCAGCTTAAGAGCCGCAGCATCTCTGTCTTTCAGCAGCTGTTGTGGGAAAACTTGCAAATGGAAGATCTTTGTGAGGGTAAAGACAGTGATATTCAGCCTGCAAGGCGACTGGCTGTTACATTTGTGTAGAAGTAAAGGCATCATAGAGGGAAGCGTCCATCTTTTGAAAGAACAGTTTTGCTTCCTTCAGTGAGGGACCCGGCGGTGGCTTTGCCTCCAACTGCCCAGTGCTCTAGCGCAGGTGGGAGCTGGAAGAGCTCTGCAGCCATCTGCAGGGCTCCGCCGACAGTGCGCCGGGCTGCAGAGGGGCTGCAGGGCCGGCCGGAGAGCAGCCCTTGTGCCTTCCCGTTCACAGCCCAGCTCTTCAAAAATGGTCACATTAGTTTGGCCTCTAAAAGTACGTGTGGGTTTCTTCTGGGCATCTTGGCAGTGCTCTCATTACTGCATTAAGAGAGAGTTTCCATGTTCATGGACCTCATGGAGTCTCCAGGGAGACTCTGTCATTCCTGCAGTGTCCTGTTCTGCACACTCCATTCAGCATCTTACTGGTTTAAGTTTGAGCGCTGTCACCACATCCCCTGAGGAGCGATTCCTGTCTATGAAGATCTCATGGAAAAGAATTTTAGTGGGGAAAGAGGAGTCTTAGTTTTTCACATATGAGTGTCATGCAGTCTTTGAGAAATACGTTAATCTTTACTGATGCATCATTTGTGTATTTGTGCACAGTTTCCTAAATGAAGCCATCTCTTGCTTTCTCACAGAATCACAGAATGGTTGAGTTTGGAAGGGACCTTGGGAGGTCATCTGGTTCAACCCCTTGCTCAAGCAGGACTGTCTAGAGCTGATTGCTCAGGAGATCAGGTCCAGACAGCTTTTGAATGTCTTCAAGATGGGTGACTCTACAACCTCTCTGGGCAACCTGTGCAAGTGCTTGTTCACCCACCACAGTGAAAAAGTGTTTGCTTATGTTCAGAAAGATGTTGCTGTATTTCAGTTCATGCCCTGCTGTTGTGTTCTTTGAGGTTTTTACTTCATACTTGAGTTTACGCAGTTGTTTTGTGGTGTCTCAAAACTCTATCTGGCTTGTCAATCTCTTCCTAATAAAATGACACACAAAAATTTTAGATACATTTAGGCTAAATGTATGTGGAGAAGAAGTATCCCCTACCTGGTTCCCCGGGAGTATAACTGTGTCATTGAGATCTGAATTGCTGGGCTCTTGCCGCCTGAGTTAGAATGACAGGTATATTGTCTGAAGTTTACAGTTGTTCATAAAAATCTTCTATTGTGTTTCATTAGGAAATACAGAAGTTTCTCATCTAGTTTCGTGTATAGCTTGTCCACATTACAATATGATGAATACATAGAGGTATTTGTTTTAAATAGCCTCTTTATCTTTTTCTTAGTACCTGGTTTATCAGCTGGCTTATCAGCTACCCTGTCTTTTCTTAACGAGGTAAATGAATAGCAATGAGCAACACTTAAATGCAGATTTAACAGGGAACAGTCCATTCATTTGAGGCTTGCCGTTATTTTGACCCCTGTTCTCAATCCTTGTTGTCTCTGGTTTCTTCTGGGACCATGACATCTTAGTGGTCTTGCAGTAGCTTTGGTACATCACCAATGTGAGAGTTAGGACAAGGATTTCACACTGTTCATGATGTGGACTACTGAACCAGGGAAAAAACCCTTTAATAGCCGTACAGAAAAATCTTTGAGGGGAATGCCGTATTAAAATGACTTCTACTGTGATAGAAAACCTTCTCTCTGTAATAATGTAGTCAGTACTTGCTGCCTTCTAGAAGTGAGTACTGTGCTAACAGGTTCTACTTCACTCGCAGCAATAGATAATTTATATCAGGTTACTTCATCTTCTGAGAGCAGCTAACAACCATGAAATGCTGTCACTGCTGTTGAAGGAAGAGGCTGGTGTTGAGAATTTATATGGGAAACCAGACAAGCAGAAGCCACAAGATGAAGAAGCCATCTACAAGCTTTGAGTATGTCTGGAAACTTTCTTTTTAAAGCTGTCTTCTAAGGTACTTTGAATATGAATCTGCTGTCATTTTTGCTTGTGTAAATGACAAGTACTGTGAAAATCAGGTGGGCTACACCAGCGTAAAACTGGCACAATATTAACAGTAGGTCATTCAGTTCAACATCGCAGTAGAAGAAGATATACCTGGAACCAATATAAAAAATTACATTGAAGTAGGGGGACAGCAACCAACTAACGCTTCATATAGGAATGGCAGAAACAAGTGATTTTCCTTCCATAAAACTCTGCCAGGTGCTGTTACTGCATCAGATCACTGGCTGCTTCTTTCAGAGTTCAGGTTTCATGCTTCTAATGCATGAAATTATTCTTTCAGCCCTTTGGGAATAATTTGGAGCATGTTGGAGAAGGCTACATAGCGGTATATGGGGAGCAGTTTGATGCATTGCTAAAATGCACAGAGGACAAAATGCCAAATGAGGTGTGAGAGGAGGTGAAGTGTGAACTCGCTGAAGTTGCAGAGAATATTACCGGGATAAAAACACATCAGAGGTGAATAAAGCAGGACTCCAAAGAAGCATTCTGGCACGTGGAGAATTCCAGAGATCTCCAGTGGAGAGCAGCCTGTGCCAAATTTGTGAGGATATAACCCATGGAAGAAGCCCTGTGCAAAGGAGAAAGAAGACTGCAGCAGGATAGCTGGGAAGAAGAGACCCGACTCTGGTTTCAAGCTCTTTTTCAGGTATCTATCTGTTTAATGCCATCAAACAGACCATCTTTATAGCAATAGATAAAATCAAAATCAAGGAAAAGGAGAAGGCAAATGCAACAGAGAAATCTAAAAAGAAATCTAAGTTTAGCACCATCTGATTCTGTAGAATCCTCATAGCTATGATGCTGCAAGGAAATGGGAAATTCAATGCCAAACAGTACTCTACTTCTCTACACAAGAGATCAAAGGAGACTTCATGATTCAGAATGATCTTGAGCATTTTGGATTGTAAACAATATACTTCCACTGGACACTGTTCGAACTGTGTTTGATCATGAGCTGGAAGAAGGACAAGCAAGGATAGAACCCGTGTCATGGAGCTTGAGATCAGACTGGGCTGGAGCAATTGTGGCTGAAAAGCTAAGGGCAGAAGTCCAGTCACTGTGGCTGCATCTTAACATGTGACTAAGGATTTGTCTGATGCATGTTAGGAAACATGTATTTCTCACCCCTTTTCTCATTTGACTTACTGAACATACACTGCAAATTCACAGGCAGTACTTCCTGCAAAAAGCTGGAATTTGGATACAACAGCTTTAGGAGAAGGAGAGATCACAGAGAAGGAAAAAAGGTTTTGCTAGCACATGCACGTGTTTCTATTGCTAAAATTGAATGAGAATTGGCTTAAAAATTGGGGTCAAACCTTACGAAACTGCTGCTTTGTTTCTCTCCCAGCATTTTAATTCAGTGTGCACTGTGTGGCCACTGCACTGGCAATGGACTTTCCTTCACATTTACAGGCGGTCGTGTGTTGTCTTTATGCTGCAAGGTGAAAATTGTCAGCAGCATCCCTGTGAGGTGAGGAAGGGGCACATATGTAAAGCTTGCCCGTGCAAACACACAGGTCACTTCCATCTGACAGACCTATCATAGCCCCTATCACTGGCTGAAAGCACAGCCTGGCTCCTGAACCCGTTGCAGGGAACTTGAAAGCCAGGTGGTGCTGGGAGCAAAATGTGCTGGGGAGAGGTGATGAGACAGAGCAGCAGGATATTTCAGAGGGAAGAGGAGCTTTGAAATGGAGCTTTTGACATTGGGAAGAGTTGCTGTGTGTAATGTCATGGGGCCTGAAGAAAGAGAACTGGTCCCTGGGGATGAAGAGATTTACTACAGCGTGTTTAGCATCCCTGCAAGGGGAGAAGAAATATGCACATTAGCAGCTGGTAGGAGGCCTCTGCTGCCCTTCTGCTCTGGGGCAGTGGAGAAGGCAGGAATGATACATTCCTGTGAGATGGGATGGAGTGGAGACCTCTGTGTTGGCTTGGGCAGGTTAGAGCAACACTGGCTTGGCATGGAAGATGGGAAAGCTTAGTTGACCTTTTTCGCTGGGGTAGAGTTATTACAGAATAGTCCCTGGAGAAAAAGCTCACAGTGAGCTGGAAAAGAGGGGGACTGGGGACCACCAACCAATTTTAAAAATTTTCTGGCCTGTTCTGCTGGCCGCTGCTGACTCTTAATATGGTTTCAAGTCTTTGTGCTGTGTTGCAGGATTACAGGTTGTTTACCTGTTACCTCCTTGTTGACTCGTGCATTGTGGTGCAGAAAGTGGTTTCACTTTCTCCCAACTTTTACTGTTCTCTGAAGTCCTTTCTGTTGAGTGGGATGAAGGGAACAGAGAACAGCACATGGCTACCCTCTTCTACTTGAGAAGTTCATGGGCTGATGGCATTGCTTTGTAGGTCCTGTTTTGACAACTCTTTACGTCTGTGTAGCGCTTGCTTTAGAAAATGTATGTAGACATGGGGAAGAAAAGGAAAGTTCTGTGTTTTACCTGGTTTTGAGGAATACTTTACATTGATATTCATATAAATCCTTCATATGCCAGTGAACACAGAGGAAGTTACATGGTGTCTGTCTTCTATTTTGGTGTAAATTAATTGGCTACCTCACCTATGTGCCTTACAAATGCAACCTTTACATACTTCTTGTGTGTGTGCAGCTGTACTAAGCAAGCAAGAATATCTTCCATGAAACTCCATCTCTGTTGCAGGAGAGGGTTCTTGCTGAACTGAGTCTCAGACCATCTCCTTGGCCTAAGAAAGGGGCTGTTAGGATGACTCTTGTAAAAGTAGTACATAAAACAACAGAAGTGTGAATGTCTTAAATCCATGAGAGAATTCCAGGAGGAGATGTAGATTTGGGAGTTTTTGAGCCAGCACTTACTCGAAGTGTTGTCAGGACTAAAAGGTTCTTTGTGGAGGTCAGCTGAACAGCATTTGTTCTGACAAGCTACAGGTTTAGTGGACAGGGAGCAATGTAGTGCTGGACGGGAGAGTCTACCACCTCAGAAATTAGTTTTGGAAAAGTCAGTTCATGACATTCCTTAAACAATGCCTATCCCCTGCTTTCTGCAAGGATTTAAAGGAGCTAAGTGAAAGAACTTCACAGGAAGAGAAGGTAGAAGGTGAGCTCTGTTTCCATGTAGTGGTGCTGAACCTCTGTCAGATATGTCCTTTTCATAATGTGCATTCAGACACTTCCTTGTCACTCAGGGAGCAAGGATGCACGTTTTGCCTCCAGCAGCTCAGCTGCCAGGATGGAGTAGGTATTGCTTTATGGCCAGAGGGGCCTGTTAGCCTCCAGGAGACACAAAACAGCAGCACTCAGAAAAATTAGCAGCAGTAAAAGTACATTATACAATTCATCAATCTTTTGTTTTCAACTCTGAAGCAATGCTATGCGGGGCATGTGGGTCAACACTTTCATTAGGAGATCCCTGATTCTCCATCCTCATCCCAGCACCCATCCCCAGGGTGCAGCAGAATTGCTTCCAGCAGTGGGTGCGGGCAGTTGCCTGACGTGGGTGAGTGAGGCCGGGAGCAGGCGCTCAGTTCTAGGCAGCATGAAAAATCAGAGGCAGTTAGGTACGAGTAAAAATATTATAAGTTTCCCTGGTGTCAGCACAGGCCAGTTCTGATTTTAAAAATGAAATATGGCAGCTAATTAATCTACATCACAGCTTAATCGCCTGTGGTGGGTTTTAAAAAAAACATTTTTTTGTGAATTTAGCACTCATGAAAGTGAGAGCCTGGGATTACTGCATAGACCAAAGCACAGCATGGATAAGCTGTCTCCTGCTGGCTCTGTTCTTGCTCCCCCATGGTGGCCCACAGCAGCCACTGCTGTTTCCTCAGGAGCTTGGCTTTCATACCCTCCCATGCAGCAGGATCCACACACCCACTGTGACACACACCTCCCTCCTGCCTCTTCGTGTCCTGTTGGGAACAGGCACAGAGGCTCAGAGGCACAGGCAGCAGGTTCACCCTAGGATGGTATGGGGAATGCCTCTTTCTAGGGCCCTGACTGTAGTGCTCTCCCAGCTGCTAGAGCTGTGGTGAAACACGGTACTGCCCTGAAAACTGTGGTGTGAACATGGAAGGGAAAGGGAGCAGCAGAGAAGGTATTGAGACAGAGATCAGAAAGCTGAGAAGATGAAAGATTTCCCAGATCTCTTCTTTACCCCAGACCAGCAGTGGGCCAAGCACTGGCAAAAAGAAAAATAATCTGTCCAATTTTATAGACTATGAGTGTGTTTATGTTTTATACAGGTTTCAGAAAGACAGGGCAGGAGTCCTTCATTGCACGTCTCACCCATCACTAGCAAGTTGCTTTCTGCCAGTGTTTTGCAGAGGGCAGCGTGGCAGGCACTGGCTGTGAGACACTCAGCCAGTTGGTTGAGTGAGGGATGCTGTGGGGGGAGGCAGGTGCGTGTTTGAAAGATGAGCAAAGCAGATGGACCAAGCTGCATGCGAGTGGTGGATCACAGAAGGGACCAGGACAATGTGAGATGAGACTGTCTATTAATTTTTGTGGAATGGCTTTAAAATAATCCATCAGCAAAATGACAGTTTTCTACTCTGCTTAATCCACTTCTTTATTGAGTCTCTATAGTTAAGAGCAAACCATTTACTTTCTCCTTGCTCTTTCATTCAGATTTATGCTAAATTGTGATCCTGACTGTTCTTGCAGGTTAGCAAAGCTGAGCAGGAGGTAAGAAAGCAAATGTGGAAGGCAAAGCCTGAGCTGGTGTTGCTGATGAAAAATGCTTTGCTCTGAGAACTAGCACCTCAACCTGGCACCAGGGTTGTCTCTGTGCCCCTGGCACCTATCATGGCATTGCAGTATTGGTTATTTGGCAGATACCAATGTTCTGATTAAATTTCAACTCAGATATTTAATTTTTTTCTTATTTTCCATTATATTTTTAATGGGATATACAAGTCTTTTTTGCTTCTTGAGCTCTGGCTGTACACTGCAGAAAAGCTTCTGTGTTAGACTTCAGAGACAGGATGAGTGAAACAGTCCCTTAATGTGCATGCAATTTTGAGTAGTAGTTTGAAGTCTTGTGGGTGAAAGATATAGTGTGTTGCTTCTTATTCACTGTAAATCATAATTTTTAATACATTTTTTACAGTAACATAAGAGGATAAAAAAGGAACTCTTCCCATTTTGTGAGGTAATAACTGTAACCTAGGTGAGATAAAATACAAAGCCAAAAGCTTTAAACAAAAATGGATTGTTAATAAAACACAATGGTACTCTCTTATATCTGTAACCTTGAGTGCTTATACTGACCTAAGTAGGAGCAATACTTGGTGATTAATTTGAATAAAAATGTTATTTCTTATTTTGTCGTTTAGTTGAATGGTGAAGATGAAGCAGTCACATTTACTGGGGGTGCGGGGGTAGTGAGGCCAGAGGGCAATAGAGATCTGAAGAATATGGTTCCCATTCAGTCAGTGTTATGGCCAGCAAAGAAAGTCCTGTCTCAGCATAGCAGCTGGGGAACAACATGATTTTCAACTTGAAAACAAGGTATTAGTGAATTGTTTTTTGTTGTGTAATATTTGATCCATGAGGGCCCTGTGGCTGGAAGCCTGTAAAGCAATTTGAAAAACGTAAGGAATGTGTAACAAGGTAAGAACTAAGAGAAGAGACGAAGAATTCACAACAATGAGAAATGGATTGTAGTGGGAAAAACCGGGAGAGCTGCACACATCAGAAAGCACTTCAAAATGATTGGAGATAGGCACATGGCCACTAGGTCAGAAACAAGGAGAATCTAGTTTGTCCTCCTCAATTTACCATCGTTATTACGCAGCACATATCCCCACAGCGTTGCAAATCTTGCTGTTTTGTCTGAGGAAGAGTAACATACATGAGTTTTTTGAATACCTGTGATTTTTGTCTTGCAAAACAGGGCTTTGAGAAGCCTGTGGGCACACAATTAACTCATTTTAATTCAGCCCTTGTGGGAAAGGGTCAGGGTCTCTCACTCTGTCTCTTTGAAATTGCTTTGTAAAGAAGAGGGTTAGTTAGCATCGACTGAGCATCTTGCGTAGAGGTTCAGTGAATAATCCCACCCAGCATTAGAAGAGGAGAGAGAAATGAGACAGGGCTAAACACCAATGATTAGTTAGCTTTAGTGCACCTTGAGGATGCATGTGGGCTAGGCAGGATTTATTTGGCTTTCCCAGCTTTAATTTCTGTGTTTTCTCTGTCAGCTAGTCAAGACAAGGCAACCAGCAATCCCAGAGATTGTAGGTTTTATTTTTTATTTTTTTTTGGTGGAAATTTTCTCCTTTTTTGTTTTCCTTCATTGGTGATTTTGGGTCACAGAAAGGTGAGAGCATCCCTGAAGATGGCAGCACAGGCTCCCCAAACCCTGGCTGCAGTGCTCACAGAGTGCAGAGTTAATGCTTTCTAGCCTGGCAGAGAGAACCTTTCCCTCTTTCCTTCCTTCTCTTGCAGACACTCAAGTGGATGTTTCTCTTGCCCAGGATTTCCCTGTGCTGCCTGAATTGTGTTCCCAGTGAGTGGAGATTATCTCTAGCACTTTTGGATATTTTTTTTTTTTTTTTAACTTCCCAAGTCAGTGGTAAAATTTGAAGTTGAGAAAAAGAGTATTTTTCTCTTAGGTGTGCTGAAGCAAAACTGTGTCCTTGAATTGTTGTAACTTCTGACTGAAAATGATCTTTTCCTTAAAATAATGGAAACAAAATAAAAGCAAACATACCTTGTGAAGGAAGAAAAATTCTGAAAACTGTTCAAATGTACTTACAGACGAAGTTCTGGAGCAAATGCAAAAGTTTTTGCAAATGGTGTTTTTTGTTAAAAAGAGGTTTTTATTTTCTGTGGTACTGTGTCCCTACCAATAAATGAAATACATAGCTCTTGGAAGCACACAAAATAACTCCTGTGATTAAGCAGCTTTCCCAGTTTCTGTTTCGTAGGGAGGCTGAATGCTCTAAAGCTGGAATCGGGACTGAAGCCCAGTTCCCAGCTCTTCTATAACTTCCCGAGGTGAACTGAGCAAACACTTCAAGTCTCTGATTCTCTACCCATCTGTAAATCGTGCATCAAAAAATTTTCTATCTTTTAGTCTGTCTCTGGGATGCAAGTTCTTATGCATGAAGGCAGATCTTTAATACATAGTACAGTGCATAATACTTCGGGTCTGTGAAGTGCTTTTGTCCTGTCCCAGTCACCATCCCACAAGTTGGTTCGTTTTCCAGTTTTGCTTTGGTGGGAAAGAAGTTTCTGAAGATGGGTGCCCTGTGCTCGGCCCTTTAGCTTGAATTTCTGTACTCACGATGAAAGATTATGTGCTGTGCAAATGCATCAGTGCTACCTTGACACAGGTATTTCAGTAAATACTACCTTGCCTCTTCCAAGCATGTTCCTATATGCGAATGTGTAAACTTACAATGCACATGGCAGTTCTGATTTGCACACTCAGATATTTGAGATAAGCACATTTTATAGTTCTGGAAAACATGCTCCTTTGTGAGGAAGTCTCTGTCTATTGCAGTGTGTGTGTAAGCACTGATTTCAGAGACCTTTTTGCACTGGCAGCATCTGTATCACACTGTGTCCTTCATCTATTCATACTCTGTGCTAAAGTCATAAATGACAAAGTGTTTTTCTTTCTTCTCCTGGTTATCTATTGACTTTCTCCTTTTGACAGTCTGATCCAGATTGTCTTTAATTTACGGTTATTGGACTTATTTTTCTGTTTTTCTTTTCTGTCACCTTTTAGTTTTCAGAATTAATTTCTCTTCTACCTCCCTCTCTCCCCCATGGTTCCCATCTTCTTCTGATTCCCTCTGTCTCACTTGTGAAAATCCAGGGCTTCCCAGGGCTTCATCACATGCCTTTTTGAGCCACTGAAGGTTTGCTTGTCCTCTCACCGGAGCCAGACCTCCCCCCCTAATCTGCAGTGTTGCTTTGCCCCACACTGAATGAGTTAAAGTGTTTGAATTCTACCAGTGTCAATACTGTGTGGCTCTGCTCTTCTGGGGAGGTTTGTGACTTAAAGAAGGGCAATATTGATGGGTTAATTACTTCCCAGGTCACTAAGTAGGTCAAAGCTATTATTCAGGTTTATCTCCTGGGCAGTTCTGCAGTATCATCCTTTACTCCCCAAATTTAGGACCCAAATGGCCAAAGGCTCTTTAAAATGAAAGTTCCAATAAGGAAACTTTCCTTGGTACCAGCACCAGACAACACAGCTTCTGGATAGCTGACACTGGAAGGCTCTGCTGGGAGGGTTCATATAGTCTTTGTTCACCATTTACTTGTATGATGTGCTCTGCAGCTGTGTGGCTCTGTTCAGACCCAAGGAAAGCTTAATGGTATCCACAAGAGAACTTTTACTTCCTTGTTCCTTCCCTTCACCACTTAATGGCTGTGGTTTAAATGCTAACATTGCAACTTCACCTGTCTGGAAACTGCCACCTTGAGCAGCACTTACCTTTATTGTGACAGGGTGCCATTCAGCAGCCCACCTTCAATTTCCCAGGAAAATGGGACCACACATCCCTGACCCTGAAGTGCAGCAATGAGAGTATGAAGTGTTTTGTTTGGGGTTGTAGGAGATCCTTTTCCCTGTGTTGGATTCAGTTCTAGCTGTCCTGAAATACTCACTAGAGCTAAAATGTGACAGTCTGTTTCTGTAATGACAGAAGGGGAAATTGCTGTTTAAGATCTGAGATGCCACTGAACATGCCAGACATGTTGCCGTTTCATGTGCAGAGGTCTAGGTTTCTTCAACTTCTCCTTCCTCTAGTCAAAACTTAAAAAAACCTAATGATCTCTATCAAAAGATTGTCATCTTGTATAATAGTAGATTCCAGACTGACCTCCAGGTAAAGTAGTTACTGGATATCCCATAGAATGTGCATAGCCCAACATTGTTAAAAATGTTAACAATAATTAATTTTTTTTTAAATGTGTTTTCCATATGCATGTTCTGTCTCTACCCTGTGTCCTCTGCCTTTGAATATTGAGGTTCTGTGGGAAGTTTATGCTGTTCCATGAGGTCTAAAAAGAGGCAAGAAAGCCTCCCAGCGGAAGGTGCACATGGACAACCCATCTCAAAGCTCCTAATTTCAGCTGGTAGGCAGTTCTTCTTTCTTTTCTTTATTTTCCAATGAGTGAGTATATGAAAAGAAACTAGAGTTTCATGTAGGACATGGACTCGAGTTCAGAATGTGTCGTGGCTATTTATTGCACTGGATTTGTAAATTTGTAAAGACAGTGAGGGAGGTGTGTAAAAATAATGATGCTAAACAATGCAAATGAAAGCAAACTTTCTTGAAAGAAGAAAAGCAACACATATGGAGAAAGGAGGAGTCTGTAATCTTGCAGTATTTGACAAGAGACCTTCTGAAGTGTAGTGGTGTACCAGTTAAGGTTTTGTTTCTTAATGCAGATTTTTTTTCCCCTCAGTGTTACAGAAGGAAATTTGATATCATGACTTGAGAACACGAAACAGAAGACAATAGAAGACAAGCAATATTTTTTAAGTTGTATAGGATTTTCTGATTTTAATGCCATTTTAACAATTGTAAGGGCATAATTTAGATTCTAATATTTTGGGTGCTTGAATTTGGTGACCTCTGTGGCAGGCTTGAAATTAAGGAAGTGTGATGGACTGAGCATTGCAGGGTAAATCTCAGCAGAGACTATTACTGGCAAATGTGGGTCAAATTTGTAGTATTCCAGAACTCCAAGACTGAAGTCTCTGTGGACTGTATTGGCAGGATGGCTTGATGTAGAAGTCAAAGGTACTTTGCTTTCTACCTCCCTCCATATGCCATGCATGTTTGGGACCTTATCATGTAATACCGAATTTGCATGGCACCCCTTCTCCCGTCTCACCACTTGCCCAAGTTCAAGGGCTGAAAAGGAAGAAAGAGACTCCAAAGTGTCCATCCCTAGGGGACAGCTGTTGTCACCTGCCCTTGGGAAGGCTGTTATACCTGTCTTTTTCCAGCTGCAGAATAAAACAGCACAAAAGCTCCCTCACAGATCTGGTTCTTCCTAAGTCACAGAGTAGTGTGCTACCTTTGTATCAGTGCTGGAGTAGTCCATATGCCTTCCCATCTGAGGAATGTTCCTCTTCCTGCCAGTGGTGTGCTTCTGCTGCCCAGGGTACGTTCCTGGAAGAAAGCTGCCTGTGACACAGCATATCAATGGGCACAGACTCAAGTCCCCTATCCCAAGGATCAATATGATGTTGGACTATGATGCTGGGGCTGGCACTGCCTACTCCTTTCAGGTCTGGCATCAGCTATCTGCAGCCTGCAAATAGAAGTGGAGCAGTAATGCTCTGCAACCTCGATAACCCGTCTTGAGGAGCCTGCCAGAGTCAAAGGGCTCCTTGCTACCACCATGGCCAATAGAGCCATTTCATTAGGCTGGAAAGGTTAATTGCATTGAAAACTGGTGTCATCCTCAGCACATGACCACTGTAAAACTCCACAGTGGTGTGAGGCCTGAAGCTGTCTCAGGGAATGTGGAGCCCCTCTGAGCTCTGAGAAATTTTGCTCAGCAAAGCTTCTGTATGGAGCAGTTATATCCTGTCTCTGCCACAGTTCCCTTGCTGAAATCCCTTTACTTTTTCTAGGGGAAGCTGGTGAGGGGTTGATTGATGGGTGTGGTAGCTGTGGTCAGAAGAGCACTTGCTGGTTTCATTTGTTTGGATTCTATCCTGTATGCACACATGCAGTAAATGTGGGGGAGCAGTTCATGCAAACTGCAGGTTTGACTCTGAGCCTTGCAAGGTGAAGAAAGACCTGGGAGTTGTGGTCTCTCTGCGTTGCTGCTTTTCACTGGAAAGGCACCTGCAAATCCCTCTCTGCTGCCAGAGGCCACCTGTGTACTTCCAAGCTCTAGGAGCTGTTACCTGTCCAAAAAAAAAACCCATGGGGAAGGCTCCCACTGTTGAAGGTGGGCCCTGTGAAAGTTCGAGTGGTCTCTTCCAGTGTGTTGTTAGGCTTATGTGTATGTTAGCTAGTTCTTGGTCAGAGAAATTAATTTTGTTATAGACATATTTTTGTCAGAATTTGATAGGGAGTCTGCTGTGTGTGTAGAACGTCACGATTCGATTTGCCAACTGGAGTTTCAGAAATGAAGAGTGTTTTGATCATCTGAGAACTTATGAGGATCTAGGGAGCATATTCCCTTATAGCTAAAGAGGAATTTCAATTTTTGCAGTGATTTTTTTTTTAAAATACAGATTTTCTGTTACCTTAGCAAGTGTCCTCTTGTCCTTTTGTTAGAAACAGCATCCCAGAAAGTAAGTCAAGACAGATGCTGGGTTCTGAGGTTTGGTTTTTAATGTATTTGAAATATTTTGAGGTGCTTTTACTGAAAATACTAAAGCAGAGCAGAATATTATTCTCCAGTCTGACACAGAAAACCTTGCAAAACCAGAGTATTCACAAATGGCCTTATTCTCTGGTTGGTGGTGACTGAGCAGTGCCTGGTGTACTAAACAATCAGTTGCAGCTTTTTTATAAACTTTTCTATCTCCCCTTGATAGTCACCTTCTGTGGACCGTCTTACTTATGGGATTTTTTTTTCCATATAAGAACATTGGTTTTAGAGAAGGAAACTTGTTGCCATAGGTGAGAACTTCGACTGCTAAACAGAGAGATGAGGGCAGAAGGATGTGAGGATACTGGGCGTGCCCTTCAGCATGCATTTAGTCACATCTCTGCCAGGATGTGGCTGTGGTGGCATCCCAGTTATATGTGCCCAGCACCAGGGCAGTGTGTGTGACTGCAGGGCACCTGTGCTGAAGTAGGAGCTCCCCTTGAACCTGGTCAGCTGATTTCCCACCTTGCCCACTTCTTACAGATTCATGTGACAGTCCTAAAAGGGTTCACGTGTTCTCATTATGTGTAATTCCTAACACATATCAGAGCTCTGTAGATCCTCTGTCTCCTCTGCCCTCTGTGCAGGGACCTGCGGCAGCTTGGCAGGACATGAATGAAAGAAGGGACTTAAAGGTCTGAAGTAGGAAGAAAAGAGAGGAGGATTGAGAGAATATCTCAGGCTTGGGAGAGCTTTTGTGTGTTTTGAGGTGTTCTTCCAATGTGAACAGGGTTCTTGGTGGAAAGGGCACGGCGAAGAGCTTTCTCTTTAATACAGAGTGTGTTTTATCTCCGCAGACTTCTTGCAGACTTAGTTTAAAGATCTTAGCTCAATACCATTACTGTATCTCTGCTGAAGGCCCTTTATAAAATTGATTAGAAAGTGGGCTTTTGCATGTGTGTGTGTGGGCTCTAATCTGATTTGAGTCCAAGATGGTATCTTTAATTCAGTGCATCGCGGCAACTAACTCACGAACTTCACTGAGAGTCAGAGCCCCTAATTTGGTTTGAGAATACATTAGCAAAACGAGCTCAGAAGGCCCCTTTTCGGGGAGAAGAGGAGGGGGTATCTTGAGAGGGGGGCTTGGGGAGGATGGGAAGAATTGGCTTGACAGAGAAGAATCGCGGATTTAAACAAGATCCTGGCCATGATATTCCTGCAGTGGGTCCCAGGAAGAAAAAGGAGGAAAGAGAGAAGATTGATTGCTGGCCTTGCACAAGCTATGAACAACAAAGTGAACCTCAAAGCAGGCTTAACCCCTTATTCCCACACAGAGAGAAGTTGACATGCTCTTTATCCAAAACTGTTTCTCCTCTTCCCATTCCTTCATCCTGCTCTGTGGGCTGGTGCTTAAGCACCAACATTGCAGAAGTAATAGTGTGCTTTTGCTCTGGTAGATGATCCACACTATCAAAACTTTTCAGGACAGATCCAATTTGAAGTAAAAATTAAAGCACATGTTTCTCCTTCTTTCCTCCTTACTTCATTAAATAGAAAAGAAGATGTTTTAAAGAAATAAATAGACCAGCACAGCTGGTCTTTGCAGTGGGACAATGAAAGGGATGTTTTGCTCCAGGTGATATGTAAAAGCCAACCCTGGTGATTGTTAGACTTAGTGGAGTAGATATGTACATCCACTGATGGCTTTATAGCTAACCTTCACTCTTCAGATCCCATATTCATGTATGATATGAACTGGGGGTTGTGTGGCATTCTACATGATCCATCAGTTGGAGGGGCAGTGGGAAGGGAAAGAAATTCTTCAGATTCTCCCTGGCCCCTTGTAAATAAAGAAGTATTTTACTTTAAGGAATTGTTAAAGTAAATGGGAAAGTAACTCATCTTAGATTCTGTTGGGTGCTATAGAAATCCTCAAGATAGGAGTAAATATTTAATTTGAAAATGTAATTAGTAAGCTGTTAAACATAAAATGTTTGCTGTGCTAATTCAGTTTTATAGCCGAGGTCTTGCACACACAGATGTCAGAAAACTCCAAGTTCTACCTCCTTCAGTAGCAGTATTGTATTTCTCTTGCAGCTGGGTAGTATTTCTCCTTGCCATGAATATAGCGTTTTAGGATTTGCTGCCTAGGTTTTTTTTTTAACTGGTACAATTTCATTTATTGCAGGGGAGCTTTACTGGGGTATACCCAGTCTAGCCATTAATACCATGTCTGACATTTTCAAATGGAGGCTCTTAAATTGTGTTCACAAAGATGTCCATTTGATTGCATAGGCAAGGTACTCATGGACACCAATGACTAACATAACTACACCTATGTGTTTGTGAGTGAAGTTGACTGAGCCATCGGTTTTGCAGTAAAAGTACATGTTTTTTAGTTACAATTCAGTATGTGTTTGAGAATATAATCCTCTCTGTGCAGTGGCGTATTATGGTTGGTTTAGGCAGAGTAACACCAAATCTCCTGGCTTGAGTATATTGCAAAATGTTCATTATACTGGTTCTTTATGATACATTTCCACCATATTGCTTGAGTATAAAATCAGCCATGACCACAGTTGCATGGAGGATACAACACATTCAGAGAAGATTTCAGGCCCTTCTTCTCAAGCCATGCATTTTGGAAGAGGGAGCTGACCGGGCTTTTAGGAATGAGGAATCACAAAGCCAGATACCTTAGAAATGGAAGACTGGCAGTAGGTCTTGCTGCTGTTATTTGGATATACATCTGGATTGATTCAATGTCTAAGCTCAGCCGTTGAGCCACCCTCTAGTAATTATTTTAGTTAGCCTTCATGCTCTGCAGATAGTATACCAGAGGCTTAGTTGAGGTTCTTTTTTCCACCTTCCCTGATGAACTGCTGAGGTCAGCAATTTTATTTCAATAGCTTGCTCTGATGAACTTTATTTCTATACCAGCCTTCCTATCCAGACAACTCTGCAGTGCAGAGAAATAATCCAATTTTACTTGATTATTAATAATTACTCTCAGCTGCTGTTTTTTCAGTTGATTGATTAGAATAAACACTGCTCTGATGGGATACACCAGAATCCATAACTCCCCTTCCATTTTGCTGCTACTTCAGCTCAGGCTTTTCCGGGCACAATGTGAAGCAGGGGATTGTAATGCAAACTGGCACTTTAAAATGTGACTTCTTGCTATTTTTTAACTGGGTGTGACCAAAATTCATTTATCTGGATTGGTGGAAGACAGCAGGCCTTTAATAATGACTCTGTTTTGCAAGCCAGTGCTTTTGCTAAACAGACATATTTTGCACTGTTCAGTGTTGAAGCTGACAAAATAACTCCAGTTTCTGTTTTAGTCTTCCAAACTGACCATGGACTATAGGTTTGCGGAAAATGTGCTTCATACATAGAACCTTGTTGCCAGTTTGACTGGTTGTGTATCTCTCCATCAGGTTTTCAGGCCATGAGTCTCTTTGGAGGGATTTCATCTTGTAGTTGAGTGAGGTTTTTGCTGAGCCAAATTTGAGTTTCCTTTTTTTTATTTGGAAGAAGTATATTACAAGGCACTCTCTCAACAACTTGTGGCCTGAAACCCTATCCAGCAGTTCCACAGGGATAGAAGAACTTTAAAGTGTTTGCAGATTTGTCAAGAACTAAAACACCTCAGCTGAATTATGCAAACAAAATAGGAAAATGAACATTGATGTTCATGTTTGCACCAGCTTAGCGCACAGTCAAGAACAACTTCTCCTAGCACTGCAATCCAATCACTGTAGCTCCCTTTCTGATCCAGCCTATTTTTACCATATGCTGTGAATGCCAAGTGGTGAGCAGCTCTGCAGCCAGTACCTCAGGAAATCAGAACAGGCAGCTCAGGTGTAGCTGGGAAAAGCAGTGATTTTCCTGCAGAGTAGCTGCTGTTAACCCTGTGGACTGGAATTTTCTCTGGGAAGGTGGTCAGTGCAGCATGGGAGGTGGTTTAGCTCCTTGTAACTGTTCCGATTTGCATCTTGGGTTCCTTAAATTCATCCTGTTTTGAGAACAATGCTATTTCCAGGTTGGGAAAGTGGGAAGTGAGAAGATTGCGTGAACATGGACAGAACTTGCCTCCTCTTTGCAAGCAGGAAAGTTGTCAGAGGCACTTAGAATTTTGATTTATCTGCTTAGGATGAATCCAAGAAAATGATCAAATCCCTGTTAGAGAAATGTTTTTAGGGAGCCTGTCATTGCTGAATTTCCTCTCTGGAGTGCAGTGCAGAGTGGAGAAGCCTGTCACAGCTAGCAGCACGTGACTTCCAAGGGATGCTCAGGCCAGTGAATGTCACTCAGAGATGGAGACGTGTGATGTACTGAATCCTATGATTTGCAGTGTTTGGGTAAGGCCATCAATCTGTGCAGAGTGACTGGCAGGAGAAGAGTGTCTGTTAGTGTAAGTAGGAATTTCTGAGAAAGCCCTCCATTGGGAAAGGTTTACCTTTCTTTCCTTCCCAGAAACATTTGAAATAAAAGTGTGTTTGAAGGAGGAGTAGTTAAACAGTAGAAGACAAGTCTCCAGAAATCCAGTGCAGGGCGTGGGATAGCTGCAGTGTTCAACATTCAGATGACTTCTCAGAACCTGAGGTCCAGTTCCTGTTCAGATCAGTAGAAATCACAATTTCATTTCAGTAGGAGTTGGATCAAGGCTTAAATGAAGAGCCAGGATACTGTCCCAACTACTTCTAATTTATTTCCTCTGTAGCTACTAAATGCTGGGTAGGGTTCAGCTTGCATGTAAGGTATTTACCCTGAATTCCAACATTTTTCCTCAGCAGGCTGTAAACCGAAGCATTCTTTTGTGGCTCACAGAGGTGCTAAGAAGTAGCATTCCTTGCCATGAGTGAATGAGAAAGAAGTTTCATTCAGGCTCTCATGAAAGTGGATAGAATGTCCAGGTCACTTTTTGCAAACTGATAGGGAGCCAGGTTTTCAGAGCTTCTGATCACGTGCCAGCAGTGATTTCATTGTGATGCAGAAGGAATAGGGTAAAGCTTAAATGGCACCAGATGGAAAAGTAGAACTGCGTTTCTCCAGCAGCACTCAGCTTTCAAATCAGAGGGATTGATTTTTGGCTGCAGAATGCATCTTGACACATGGTTAATCCCTGAGTAATACAGGATGACCATTTTATATGAGTTGATGGCACAGATTCCATGGTACTCTTGAATTTCCAGAACTTTTATGTAGAGTTCCACATTTTCAGGTGATTTAGATGCAGTTTGTTTGCCAGTCTCTGTCTCTCTATGCTGCTTGGCTAAAGAGGATAGCATGAAGTGTCAAAACATTTATGTGTACATTAGAACATACATATTTCTGTATGCATATAAACAGAGAAAAGAGATGTGCTGAGTGAAGGACTGTGTGGAAGATACAAGGGAGGGGAGCTGCATGAAAACTAGAATCTTGGTTCACAGAATGTATGTTGTTTGAAAATGTTATTTCGTCCCAAATCTGACTGCAGCCTGAAATTTTAAACAGATTAGAAATTCCAATAAAACTTACTTTTAAGAAAGTTCCAGTATTTTGTTTCATTATGTTGCTGAAACAGTGCATGATTGGTCAGTGAAACAACATATGAGGCAGCATGTGACAGGCTAAGCAAAATTAAACATCTCATTTTCATTAGAGTTGTTTTGGAAATTCTACAGCTCAAAATATTGCCAAAATTGACTTAGTTCTGTGATGAAACAGAATAGCATTTTTAAACAAAAATGAATATTTGATGAAAAACTTCTAGTCGAGTATAATTCCAAAGGAGAATGGAAAAAATGGGTTGTATGGTGGTGTGGTCAGGAGACAGTCGGTGTGTGAAATAGCGTGTAGGGAGATGGAGATAGAATTAGTCAGTATTAGAGATTAGGTTATTGTGTAGACTGGGTCACAGGAGACTGGGCTTAAAAGTACAGTCAGATGTAGGAAGAGGTCAGAATTGGTCTGTGTTACAGAAACAGATTAGTGAAGATGGTGTTTTATTCTTCTGGCTAGCTTTATTGCAGGAAAACACTAGCTACTCACACTACTTACACAGGCAAATCTCAGAGCTGAGATGCTGAAGAAAGGTTCAAATTCTGCTGATAATGTGGAGCAGAGACCAGAATGTGAGCACAGGGTTTATCTCTCCGTCATTCTGTTCACCACACTCATCTACACGCTCCATTCTTTCAGTCATAGTTGCTGGTCAATTCCCAGGAAGTTCTTGAGAGGTAGGTTCATCAGGACCTTATCAGCTGGGGGAGCAGTGTCCTGGAGAGCTGCAGTGATTTGCTGAAGTCTATAAGAAGGTTAATGCTGAGGCTGGAAATTAGACTTTGAGACATATTGGCTGCATTTTGAGGGCTCTGTGCACTGTACTTCACTGCCCCATGTCATAAGTATAGGGCAAGTGACTAGGAGTCATAACATGTGTATGGGTCCTTAGGCCGTATTTGGGGCATGGTTGCCTGGTGGTGATCTAGAATGGTTCCCAGAAACTCTGCTCCCAAGAGTAGGGTCAAAGAAAGGATGGGCACAGAGGCAGATTTGGGAAAGTAAGGTCTCCAGCACAGACTGGTTAGAGAAAGGTGGGTGTGGGCTTACTTTGCCAAGGGCAGAGGGAACTGGAAGGCTGGGCACACAGAGCAGATGAAGTGTGAGCATGTGGAGTTATAGATCCTGTCTTTATGCATCACATTGATCTCATTCAGTGTGTTATACTTAGCATTTTGTTTATATAATCTCAGGGTGTTACAGGGGTTTGTTTATTTTTAACTCCTGGATGACTGGCAGTTTCGGTCTGAATGCTGTCTGGTAATGAAAGGGGAGAAACTTATCCAGGTCCAGCAAATGTTTTTTGTCAAAGGCTCTCTGGAAAGTGAAAGAAATGCGCTTTCTTGACTATTTATTCTCACCTGGGAGCTATGTCCAGATAGGCAAACTATGCACAGGTTGGTGAAAGCCCTGACCACCATTTGCTTGTATTGGTAAATGGTTGTGTCACTTTGTGATACATGTTACATTTCATTTAGGAGTTTAGGTTGGGAAAAAAAGGNGCATTCTACATAATGCAGGAGGAGACTAGTGCAAAACCAGCCACCTGGTGAAGTGTGTCATACAACTATTGTGACTAGAAGCTGTCTCATAACCCTGTGGTCATGCCTGACCTCAGTGCTGGTGGCCAGTCGCTGACTTAACATTTGTGTTTGCTATTGTAGACAGAGTGAATGAAACCAGTTTGGGGATTTGGCAAAGGATTCACTGATGTAAACAGAGTGCTGGATTAATAGAGATCAACATCTGCCAAAGATCTATCTCTTAGCAATACCTCTGGATGCCCCTTTCTTCCTGTGTCATCACCAGAGTCGCCAAAATCAGTCACATTGCCCCGAAGGATCCAGCAAGAACTAGGAGGGTTTCCTCCCTGCAAGTTAACACGCAGCATTCTGCCTCTGTCTGTAGGACCTACTGAACACTGTTGGAGCTAGGCTCCAGAGATTGCTTTAGAAATGGCCTTGTTTGCCCTGATGGGTTTGTAGTTCTCACTGCCAGCTTGTCATCAGACATTGATTTCTACTTCCCATTGCTCTGAACCCTTGTATGGCTCACACACAGTGAACTCAGCTGTCGGGGTTTTCCACTGGAGGGAATGTCTTTAGCTTTCAAGACCTCCCACTGTCAAAATATTTGGTAAAGCTGTGTTGTAAATGAGCATGTGCTTCTGCCTATCCCTGCCCCTTGTCCACGGTGCTCACGGTGCTCACGCTGCTCTTCAGCATGTGTGTGTTTCCCTTCAGCCCAGTACTGTTTGTCCATCTTCTTCTCTTTCTGTGCATCTAATGGAGGTTGGTAATCCCGTTAGGTGCTTGCAGCGGGCGCTGCCGAATTTGCTTGCGAACGCCTGTGCCAGGTCGAGTGTCATTGCCAGCAGCACTCTTGGCGGGATGAAGGTTGCATTAGCGAACAGTAATTGAAATGCAAAATAACATTTTGATCGAGCGAGCAGGCTGTTTATTTATCAGATCAATAGCCAAAATGCCCCATCTGGAGAAGTCAGCGTGATAACAAGTGATAGCATTCCAAGGGCAAAGGGAACAAGCACAGCAGGGAGGACACACCGTCAGGGTGAGCTGGTTTGGGTTGGGTCACACAGGGCCGTCAGTTGCTGAAACTTGCTTGTTTTTGGGTCCCTTCTTTGAAGAGGAGAGCCCCTCTTCAATGTCAGCAAAGAGTTCCAGACCTCGGGACAGAGAACAAACTGTTCTTAAATATGAGATCAGACAGAGTGCAGACGTATGTAAAATCATGTGAGGTCTTCTTCCTCTTGTGCTCTCGTGAACACAGGACTGTGACTCAAGGTGCAGACTGCAGATGATGTAGCTGAGTTAGGCAGTGTTTTTTGATTGTTTGTTTTTGCTTTACTGCATTATGTTTGCTATAAAGGTCTGAACACTCACAGTGATGATCAGGAAATATGAAGTCATAGTTTTGGCTTCTGTAGCAAAGCTGCTGCAATGGTGCATCCACGTGATGAAGAAAGGAGAGGTGCGGGAGGGTGGGTATGAAGAAGGAGTTTGTGTGTATTTGCACAGTAAGTTTATTGTATGCATGTGTACCCACTATATACAGAAACCCTACAGAATAATGCCGTGTAACATTTAAACCTATCTCAGAAAGGTACTATATGAAAGTTAGAAGCAGCTGTATTAGCTGCTTTGTGCGTCCCTGACTGACTGTCTCTTTGCTTTGCTGTGTCTGCCTGGTAGCTTCTGCTTGGCCATTAATAGAGATGCTAAAGACAGGGGACAGGCAGTGAAACAGACTGAAGAACTTGCAAGCTTGTGTTTTTTAATTTTATGTCCCAGAATAGTGACAGGGAAAAATGAAGACTTCATGGGATGAGGAGATAATCTATTCACCATGGCAGAAAAGAATGTTTTTGTGGGGTTTCTGTAATCACATTAAGTTAAACTTTCCATCATCGATGCCAATTTGTGAGGGAAATTGAGGTAATTAAGAAGTATTTTGATTTAGAATTTGTTTGGGTTGAGTTTGGTTTTTAAAGTTTTTTGTTTGATGGGGTTTTTTTTAACCTTTTGTTTGTTTGTTTCAATCTAGAGAAAGTAATGTGCAAGGTTTGCAGAGTATTGTGGAAAATGATGCATTTGTTATGTTATACAGTTTTCTGTCTCGGGAGTAGTTTGGTGGCCATGGTCTCCTCCTCATCTCTTGGTTCAGGCAAGTAAGGATGCAGGACCCTCTGGGATCTCAGGTAGGGCTGCGTGTGAGTAGACTGGAAGCTGCTTTGTCAGTCAAAGGAAATGGGGACAGCCTAGAAGATGGATGAATGAAATGGATTTAGCATAAGTCATTAGGGTTAGAAGCTGGAATTTGGGTCAGATATAGCTGCCTACTTAATATACACAGTGTGTGGTAAGAGATCTGCTAAATACCTACCAAAGGTAGGAGTTTAAAGACTCAGCAAAGCTGAATCTTGAGGTTATTCTAAATAGGTAGATAAAGATAATCCTGTGTGTTACAGCAGTCTAAGGTGTGCAGAAGGAAACAAGTGTTTCCATGTGTCATCTATTCTCCTTACACCTGTGGTATTCATTAGCCTGAGAGGAACGTAGTCTGCAGTTAACTCTGTCATGTACTCCCTGTCTTTGCTTTGTCAAGTGCTGTATCTCAGCCTAACTGTGTAGCACAGGTTTCTTGTCTGTCCTTCACCCTGTGTAATTCTCTTGTGCTGTTGTCCTCACTGACAGCCCAACTCACTCCCACTTCCACACTTTTCCAGTGATTCTGTCACACCGTTACCTTGCCACATTCAGTGTTTGCTCTGACCCTGCCACCTTGCTCTGCTGCTGTATGATCTTAGAAATGCTTTCTGAAGAGTCAGGGATTAAAAAAAAAATAAATTGTAAAGCACTAATTCCCCATTGTTATTTCCCATGCTGTAATTTATGTGAAACTAATTTCAGTCAGTTTTTCAGGATCTGTCAGGTTTTGAGTAATGTTTCTAATGATAAGGCACTTAGTTGTAGATTTCTCTGAGAGCTACAGGTGGAATCTAGGCAAAGGCCATCTATTCTGTCTAATTGTCCTGGCAAGGGTGGGAGAAGGAGACAGTCTCACTACAACTCTAAGTTTTGAAATGTAAGAAACAGAAACCTTGCCCAAAAATATTAACAGCTCAAAGGCAGAGAATTTTTAAATGCATCCAGGTTGAAGAACACTGAAGTTCAAATTTTGGTCTCAATAAACCTAGAGTCCTCCTTCAGTAAACTAGTATTCCTAAAGAAATGTCCATTAATAAGTCTCTTTTCACATTTGTTTCTAGGATGATGTCCTTGATATGTAAGTTTCTCACATCCTAACTTTTTGCTCAAACACTCAAACACAATTAAGCAATACGTCTGGGTCTCTCTATTTTTCATGCCATTGTTCACCATGAATTGTAGGCAGGGTTGAAGAGAGGAATGCCTTCAATTAGCATCTTGAAATGCAAGGAAGAGTAGGCTAAAGAATTTGCACTGATGGCAGTTTTCTCTCAGAATGCTAAGAGGGTACTGAGTGAAGGAAAAGGTCTGTGAGAGATGAGATGTTGGACCAGTCTGGGATGCAAAAGTAAATGTGATATGAATGGCAGTGCTGGAAGTTTTTCTTTTCTTGCTCATCTGAAAAGGTGGAAGGAAAATTCTGATGTACAGGTGTTTGAAGTGTGCTTTACTGAGCCTCCTGTTGTTTGGGTCTCATTCACAAGTGTCTGAAGGACACTGAAGGTACTTAGAGTGATATAGATTATAAGTGCTCTAGATAGGTCGAGTATAAAGAAAGACACTCAAGAAGAAATGAAGGTCTAGCTGAGCATTTCAACAGGGATTAAGTTGCAGCTTTGCTGTGTGCAGGCAAAATTGTTGAACTGCTGTGAGAGTCTTCCCGGCATAGAAGTAATGGGGGAAGAATTGGAAATATGAAACACAGAATGATAACATGATGGAGGGAAGGATAAATAGTGAACAGCAAGTCAACCCTGGTCCTTGTTTTGCTGTGATATCAACAGTAAGTATAAGCAAGAAGCATTAGCTCAAGTGCTAAAGTAATTCACTCTGGAGGGAGTGCCATTAAGTACACCAGAGGGCAGGGTACCTTCAAAAGGCGATGTGTTAATAAGAGAGTGAATTGATAATATGTGTCACACCTCCAGATTAATTGTCACTTCATCTGTGTAATACTTCTTACCATTCACTAACAAGACTCTTGTCGTAAGGGTGAAGAGAAATTACAGTAATGAGGAGAGGGATGAAGGCTAGTAGGAAATCTATAATGTCTTCTGCCCAGGAGAGTCTTTTTTATTTATTAAGCAGCCTCCAGACAGTTTGCTGCGGCAGCTTTTTTCAGCATGAGCTAACCTGGGCTAGAGAAGATCTACCAATATGTAACTGGGCTTTGGTTATGCAATGGGTCAAAGGGATAAAATATCTGCTGGGCATTAGACAAGCAAGTACTGTTTGTGTAAGAGCCAGAATATGAGCAGTTGCTGTCTCCATCTCCTTGCAGAACGTATCTTATGCCTTTGTCTCCCCTGCTGACCAAGGAATATCTTCTTCCAGTCTACATAGCAAAACTGGTCTCAGCCAGTGACACACTTCAGTAGATCTCACACAACCCACTTCTCTGCAGGAACACTGGGGGAACTGATCCCTGAAGACAGTGTCATGCAGTTGGGGTGTTCTGAGACTTTGCTGGCTACCTTACATATTTTCATTTTAGCTTCTTCAGGCTGCTGACTCAAAATTTCGTTCCTTGACCCACCATCAAATTATGAATCAAATGAAAAAATAAGCCAGATCCAGATGCCCAGTATGTAGTATTTGGGTGGACATATTATGGACAAGTGCGTTGAAAACTGGCTGTCTGGGGCTTGCCACATGCTACAGAATAGGAGCATAACCCATGCAAGCCAAAGGGAGCCATCACTAGGAACATGACAGAATTCCTGAAATCAGATCTGCACTCCAGAGAAAAATATTTAGATGAATCTGAGCTTCTGACTCTTTTGTCCTTTATAGCAAAGGAAAAAAATTTCTAAAGCCTATGCACTGGTAACTTGGTGATTTATGTTTATGATCATGCTCATCATTCTGGTACTACCGAAGCTTTTGGCCATCCTGAAATTAAGTTCATCCTGGGAACAAGATGTTTTCCTGTGATAGAATAAGCCCTGAAAAGATTCCTGGACTGTGACTGATATGACAGAGTTACCCACAGTTAGCCATTGTGTAGGAGTAAAGTGGCACATTGGCAGATACCATTATTCTTGGACTGTTGTATTGGAGAAGAGCTATCAATATAGATAAGGAGTCTTTAGATGGTGTCTCTCATTTGAAGTTCATATAGAGTAGAAGAGCAGGAGAAACCAATGCAGGTGCCTCCCTATCACTTTTCGTGGGTGTTCTCGTAGCAGAAAGGCAGGGCTGGGAGCATCTGTGAGAGCTGTCCATGGTAAGGGTAGGTCAACCAACAGGTGTGGGCATCTCAGCTCATGACATTAACTCTTTGCATACATGACCTAAAATTACACTGGCTGTTATTGCAGCTGTCACATCTAGCCTGCCACTTGGAAAACATTATTTATTTCTGTCTCCTGTATCTAAAAAAAATATGCCTGTCAAAATGTGGCTCATTGCTGGAGTTGGAGACAGTGTTGGAGAAGCTGATCTACACAGTTTAATAGCCCACTGTGGGTTGCAAAGCTCTCTCATGTGGCCCCCAAAAGACACAAAGTCTGTGTTGCCCATGACATCGACATCTCATTTACACATGCAGCACAGGTTTATGTCATCCGAGCTAACAAATACCGATAGCAAAAACAGGCCTGTACCAGAGAAGAGGTTGGATGTTTTATCCCTGTTACCATTAGTGTTTCAGCAAATTAAACCTTCCTTGGTCTCTCATGACTGGATTAAAGATGTCTGTGCAATCCAGAGTGTGCTTTGTCACAAGCTGGTGACTGAAGTGACCAGCTTTATACTGGCAGACTTCTCAGGTTTTGTCAGTAAAACTTGAATCTAACGTGAGGACTTCAGGACTAAGTGCAGTTCCAGAAGCACAGCTGCATGGCACATGGAAGTTACAAGCTGTACAGGCATTTTGCTTGCAGGGATTTTCTGTTTTATGGTACTTTACCAAATCAAGATTTCATTCTCTCTGGAATCCATGTCTAGTGTGAGAACCACCCAATAAAAAGCCCGTTTCCGTCCTTCTACATTTCTCCTTGTGCCCACAATAGATAAGATTTTGCCTGAGGAGAGTCTGAGTGTTTTCCCTCTCTCCCCTTCCATCAGTTGATACAAGTTCTACAGCAGTATTTTGGCATTAATTTTAATGATAATTTCAGTCTTACTTTTGGAACTACATGCTGGGTTGATGACTTCGTGACTTTATCAAAAATACTGGTGAAGGGACTGGACTACATGGTTGAACTTCTGATGCCCATTCCTTACCTTCCTGCAGGAAACTGGGGTGTAGAGCTGACCTATCCTTGCATTTCCTATTGAAGATGAGCAGCGTTGCCACTAAACTTTTTCGATCCAGTTTGGAATAGGGAATGATGCAATGGAGAAGGTCCAGGGTCAAATATTTAGATTTGCGTGAGCATTTAAGTACTCAGATGGTATTAAGTTACTGAATTGTGGATGTCTTTAGCTGATAGAAAATTCTTCTGGTGGGGAGAGGTTACCTTCTGTTACAAAGGTGGCTATTGTTCTGGCTGTCTTGGTAAGCAGATGTGAGTGATGGGTCTTGTTTTCTCATGAGTCAAGTGAAGGCTGGTAGATAAAAACTACTGTATTCTTGTAATTTCTGTATCAAGAAGTGTGGTTAAAGAGGTGACCGTAGCTACAAATCGCTATTTCTGGCAAAAATAACCTCCAAAAATGTGCAATAAAATAGCTTTATCTGCATCAATCCCAAATTTGTAATCCTCAAAGTATAAAAGAAAAAAATGGGGCCAATATTCAATGCCTTAATTTTATAACACCAGTCTTTTGTCCCTTTTGGGTCCTGTCCATCTAGCAATCTCTTTCCCTCTCTTATTATTGCTGTTGTTCTCAAGAGAGCATTAAACTCATAAAGCCATTAATGGCTAAATACCAGCCATTGTAGAGAAACAGCAAAAGATAAAAGGCTGGAGAAGAATTGGGAAACTTTTAACATTAACCCAACATCACTGCCCAAGGGAGAGAACACTAATGGATAAAAACCTAAGGCACAGTCTCTACTTGGTCTAAGCCTTTGTATTTATATCCAGAATCACTGAGATCGGAGCATGCTTGTCTGAGGGCAGTTATAAGCATGTAAAGGCTAACAACATTGTTAGTGATAAATAGCAGTGGGTTTATGAAACAGGAGTACAGCAGACAATAACCTGTCTTGATACAATTAGGTAATTAATGGGCAAAAGGAATGCAATGAATAGACTCTGGACCATGCATGGGCTTTTGACACAAAGCTGTGCAAAATCTTATTAGGGAAATTAGATCAAATTGGGTTTGATACAAATCCTGTGAAATGAATCATGGATTAGATGACAGAGTGTAAACAGAAGGGTTAGAGATACTCTTTATCCTTCTGCAAAGGTGGTGTCCAAGAGGGCAAGGTTTTGACTGTAAATATTCATTAGTGGAGGAAAATGTAAAAGTGATTGCTCTCAAATTTACAGTTAACAGACCTGAAAGGTACTAGAAAAAAATCAGAGCAGAAAAAGAAGAGCTAGGCTGAAAAAATGAGTATTATGAACAGGCTTTGGTAAAACAACTGGCAATTAGCACTGTGTAGTTTAAAGATGATACTGGATCTACTCTGGAGCAAGGAGAATCTCCAAAATTCATGTTGTGCAGAGCACAGTGGCAAAAGCAGCTTGTGTTCAGAGAGGTCCCAGTGAGACATTGGCTATCAAATGATGTGAGCTGATGTACAGTCTGATGTCTGGCAAAGCTACTGCTCAGTTGGTCCATATGTCTCCCGGGCAGTGTGCTTTCTAGAGTGACTCTCCCCTGTAGTGCTGTGGCACCTCACTGAGATTCAGGGCACCTTGCTGTAAGAGAGACCCAGGCAAGTTGGAACAAATCCAGAGAAGGACCACAAAGATGCTAAAGGGGATTAGAAGGAATGACCTATGATGAGGAAAGGTGAAAAGAACGAAATGTTTAGAACCTTTAAGCCTGTTACATGGGAACAGAAATAGTAACGGAGTTTCCTGTGCCAGCACGGAGGAGAGTTGGATCAAGTCTCTCTCCTTTTACATTCCTATTAAGGTAACTAGAGCCGAGCAAAATGACTGTTCATCACTTTGAACTCTTTGCAAAAAACATTTAGCTGTTCTTCTTGAAGTTCAAGATGTCTCTCATTGCCAGGGGACACTCTGACTGTTTAAAAATCAGCACGGGATCTCCATGAGACTTGCAGAGTGTCAGAGGCCAGAACAGAAAAACACAAGCTCTGGAATGGCTGGAGTCACCTTAGCTGTGGTCTTTGATCTGTCTTTGTATTAAGAATACCTGCCTCTCAAGTGTGCATTCACTTCTAACCAGCACTCACTATGTAATGCTGTCTCCTGGCAGGGAACAGAAGGGTCCTCAGCTGTAAAGATGTAGGGGGGTTGTTACTGTCCCTGATTCGCTCTCAAACAGTCAATGTTTGCATGCCTTGTGGAAGGAAAACTCCTTAATTGAAGTTGTGAGTTGAGAAGACAGAGATACCTTTTTTTTCCCCCTCCTTCACTAGGGGGAAATACCTCAGTAAGTCGTCTTGGTCCTCTGTGAATGTGAGGCTATTTAAGAAACAGAAGTTGGGATTTGGACTCTGCTGACAGAATCTACAAGTACAGCTCATTTACTTGTCATGCCTTTTTCATAGCGTTGTCCTCTGTCTTCCTTTAGAATTGCAACTCCAATTCCTTTTACTGTGGAGTTTCTCAGCGCCGAATAATGTTTTATGGTCATTTTGCCTTCCATTTTTTCCCTCATCTCATGTTGCTGTGTCCAGTGATCTTCATAACTTTACCACAAATGAACTTCTCAGGTAGGGAGAGGTACCAGAACGTTTCCAGCACAGCAGCTTTCAGCTTTTACACCAGAAGATCTGCAATCTGTCTAGGTGCCCTGTGGGATTAGAGATTAATGCACCTGCAGCAATTATTCTGTAACTGCTCCATGACCTCTAGTTCAGTGTGGCCCTCTGGGCAAAAGCATGGGCATTTATCAACTCATCACACTGTCTTTGAGACGGACCAAACTCTGGATTCCTCTCAAGTAACACCAGGCAAAGCAGCTGAGGAACGTGAGATGCCTGCCCATACTCTCAAGGTCAACAGTCTTGCCAAATAACAAACTTGGCTGATCGATCCCAGAGATAGGAGATGAGGTCAAACATTGAGGATGAAACAGAGAAGGGAGAATTAGGAGATACTTGGGTCAAATGAGATCATAAGGATGCAGGACTGTGAATTTGCTGCATATCAAACATCTATATTCCTATCAACAGACACACAGATGTGATATAAGTATATATATGTGTGTGTGTGTGTGTGTGTGTGTGTGTGTGTGTGTGTGTATGTATGTGTGTGTGCACTCCAGCCTTGCTGATTCACAGAATATTTTGTCCTGTCCCTTGATGGGTTTGACCTCTTGGCAGAAGGAGTTGCCACAAATACCAGGTAAAAAAGCTGAAACTGCAGTAGAAATAGAAATTACCCATATGGCCATGGTATGGTAACTTTAAACCAGCAGAGCTTCCAAAAAGAAAAGTCTAGCATCCCCAGTCAGTCCGAATTCTTTGTCCATGTCATCAGAAAAATGCATGTTTAGTTTTTCTTAATTTGACAAATTATCTTGCTGAAGGGAAAATTTAACCTCTCAACTTAATACTATTATCAATTAAAAAGTGTCAGAGAGAGAAAGAAAGAGTAGACATACCCTACCCAGAAAAGAAAGAGAAGTCAATTTTCAGCATGATAAAGGTTAACACAAATCACCCACAAAGATCAGTGTTGTGGTGTTTGATATGTTAATGATCTGGAAAGTGGGTGAACAGTGAGATTGCAGATGACATCAAATTATCAAGGAAGACTGAAGAACTCCAGAGGATCCTAATAAAGCTGGGTGTGTGCACCGCACAGCACAGTGGTAGAAAAAATACACTGTTGACTGTTGGAAAACACTGCACACCAGAAGGCAATAATTTGATTTTTCATACATCCTAATGGATTCTAAATTAACTGTAGCAACTCAAGAAAAGATCTGAGGATTGCAGTAAGTAACTTTCTGATATTCTCTGCTGAAGAAATGGTAACATTTTAGATTTTAATTTAAAGAGGGATAAAAGCAAACAGTGTATGTAGTTATATAAGAGATAGGCTGAAAATAACATTGAAAATATTGTAACATCATACGTAATTGATGGCGTGCCTTTGTCTTGACTATTGTCCAGACCTTCAGCTGGAGAAGTGATGGAGCAGTGCCAGTTTCATGCTGCTGAGGAGCTGGCTCATTGAACTCTGTTCTGGACTGAACAGAAATAGCCAGACTAGAGGAAGTTCAGAGATGGATGATGAAGCAGATAAGAGATCTGCAAAAACTTCTGTGTGAAGAGCAATTACATAGATAATGAAGAGCTGAATGAGGAGAACATGGCAAAACTACATTTCCTGAGGAGAGTCAGGAGATGTTCAGGGATTCTGAAAGGCTGCAAATACATACTAGGCAAATAAAAGTGGGATATTTTTTTTGTTTGTTTGTACACTGCACAAATAATCCCTGGAACTCAATTGCTGTAGATACCATAAAAATTAGCAGTGTTCTAAAAAAGGGCTGAACATTTATATAAGGAATAAGATTATTTGTGAACTAAAATAAACGAGAGGAGCTTGCAAATTTGGTAAAGATGCAGTGCTTTCCATAAACTTCAGAATATAATCCTCTCTTTAAGAAGTGGGAATTTGCATGTCTATGCAAAAACCCAATACTAGTAAACAGAAGAAAGATTCAGATTTAAGATCGAGCCAAAAGAAAGTTTGGATCAGATGATTTTCTTTCAGTTTCTAAGCTCATCTTTTAGTGATGATAATGCAGCAGAGTGAAGGGTGGGGTGGGGGAAGAGGAGGAATTCAACTTGAAATTAATCAAAGACTTCTGTATTACAAATGAAAAAATGAAAATCCAGTCGGAGCAGGTTCTTTCCGCAGGGTCCGCTACTGAACTTTTTGCTTAAAGCAAGGGCAGCACATTCTGAACTAACCAAATGTCTCTTTCACCTGGCCTGCCACAGGCAAGCTTATTTCTTTCTGCTGTCTCAGGGGTAGACTGTGCTTTGGGTAGATTGTGCCTCATCAGCACTGATGCCCCTTCCCAGCACTGCAGCCTGTGAACCGCCTGAAAATATTACCTACACGAATATCCTTGTCTTTATTCTAATGTGAGTTTGTGGGGAGCAGGCGGGTGGTTCTTAGTGAATTGAACTGATAACTCCCGAAGGAGAAGAACCTGGGTGAAATTGAACTGTCTGAGCGAACTGGAGTTGAGCTGAGGTGGGGAAAGGAGGGCTCTCTTTTGACTAACCTGGAGCTGGGTTTGGCCAGGAGGTCGCTGAGTGCCTTTGCTCTGTCCCCGCAGGCTGCTCGGCAGAATGGCCACGGAGGAGCGGCACCTCTCCTCCAGCTGCGGGTCCTTCATCAAGACCGAGCCCTCCAGCCCGTCGTCTGGGATCGACGCCATCAGCCACCACAGCCCGAGCGGCTCCTCCGACGCTAGCGGGGGCTATGGCATCGCCATGGGTGGCCACCCCAATGGCCTCGACTCACCACCCATGTTCAATGGCACGGGGATCAGCGGTGGGTCCTGCCGTAAGCGTTACGACGACTGCGCCAGCGCCATCATGGAGGACTCACCCACCAAGTGCGAGTACATGCTCAATGCAATCCCCAAACGGCTGTGCCTGGTGTGTGGGGACATTGCTTCTGGTTACCACTACGGCGTGGCTTCCTGTGAGGCATGCAAAGCTTTCTTCAAGAGAACTATTCAAGGTATGGTGGGGAGGAATGGAAACTGCAGCATTCACTCCATCAAAGTAGAGGGACATGGCCCCAGACATTGCTGAGACTGCAGTGTCATATAAAAAGGGGAAAGGGAGAGTGCATGTAATGTACCTAACTCTCCATCCTTTTGTATGCTTCCTCTCTCCTCATCAGCTATGGTCCTCCCAAAACAGCATGCACATGAAGTTAGGCTGTGTGGTGGTAGGAACCTTTCCCAAGTTCCTAGCCTGGCTGTCTACCAGATCTGGTTATGTGGCATAGTGGATCTTCCTGCAAGTGGTATTGATACTCTGAGAATGTGTCTGCTAAATTTCCTGGAAAGGAAATGCTTTGCTTTTTAAAAGTGTTTTTAAGGCCCATTTGAAGATTAGATGCCTCTGCCTGGAGATGGCATCTCTGTAGACATGTCTACACCCTGAGGTGAAACCTTTTGCATAACAGGAGTGGAGAGTTTCTAACTTTGTCCTACCAGTCTTAATATGTGGCCATGAAGTTCCATTCAGACCTCACCACAAGACTGGACAGAGCACTTTGGTGAGAGTCAGTCCTCAGTCCTGTGTTTCTCCTTTTCCAGTTTCACCAGTCTTTTTCATTAAGCTGTAGCTTCTTTGAAGATGAATAAAAAGCTAGGCACTGAAGAAGATAAAGATACCCAGTTTGTGTCGGTCTAAGGATGAGAAATTCCTAAGGTGATTTTGAAAACCTCAGTGCATGCATGAATAGATGAATTGCAGTGTTGCTCCTGCATGTAAGATTCACATACGAGGGGTATGTCTGTGTCCTGACTGCCATAGGTATGCTTGCAGATGTGCACACACGCAGCTACAATATAGCCAAAAGCAGGAGTACATCCAGTAACCTCCAATACCTCTGGATGCTTGGGTGAACTTGCTTACACATGCCCCACGTGAGCAAACATGGCTGATACTCACTTTATTTCCTACACTCTCTAGCTGGAAGGACAGGATCATTCATCCTCCAGTGTATTGAGTTCACCCAGTTAAGGTGGGCTGACTGGAGACAGGTGTCCAGTGAGCAAGCAGCTGTGTGTGGACTTGGCTGTTGGCTGGGGTCGGTCCTGCACACCAACACTTCCTTGTCTCCTGTGAAATGAAAGAAATGCACATGTGGAGAGAGCACTCATTTTGTTAATTGACTGGGTCCGATTACACTCTCTTGCTGCGGATGTGCAGCTCTGGAGTAGACAGAGCAGTCCAGGGTGCAGTTCATCCCAGGTCTCTGCAAAAGCCACTATTTCTAGCTTGGTTTCTTAGATTTTAGATATCTTTCCTTTCTGTTATCCAGCTGTGAATATAATCACTCTGCCCCACTGACTCTTTCTTCTTTATTATGGCGTGTGGAAATCATCGCCATCTCTAGGGCATTGGCCTGTTCCCTATTAGGGTTTGTGTGATTTGTCATTGCTGAATCTCTGTGATTGAATATGAGTTTTTACTTGCACTTCTGAGTGTCAGCACTGACTTCATCTCTCCTCCAACATTTGGACCCATTCCTAGTGTTTCCAGGTGCTAAAGGAGGGTTAGGGTAGCACTCTGAAGCAAAGCCCTAGGGGCTCCTAATACAGGAAGAGACCAAGTAACTAACCCCTCCTGGGAGCAATACTGGACTGCCTCTATGGCAGAGCAGAAGAGACCTGGAGGAAAGACCTAAGAACTTTTGAAGAGTTTTCAGAGAGAATGGAAAGAAAATGATGCCGGGTAGCAGTACCTAAAGCCTGTATCAGCCCAAGTGATGTGTCAGCTGATTTAATCCCAAGAGGGAAGAGTGCTTCCCTCCAGCCTCCTCTCTCCAGTGCAGCTGTATTTTTTCTCCTCGTGGTTCCCTAATTGATTGCCTGTTAGCGTGTAACAGATGGGGGAAAGAAGTAAGTGGAAATTTCTCTCACCCTGTCATCAGCTTGGGCTGGTGACTGAGGTACCAAAATGATTTTATTCCAAAGAGTGTGAGAGTTCAGTGTGCTGTGCCTGAGGGTGAGCAATTTCAACTATGAAGCTGAAGGCTGAGCCCAGGGGAATTGGCAACAAATAGAGCTGCAGAGTTTGGTTGAGTCAAGAAAGTGCACTGTTCCCAGGGCTCTGCTGCAGTGCATGTGATATCCAAGCATAGCCCTGGGTGTGCAGGGGAAAAGGATTTAAGGATCATGTAAAAGAGAAGGCGAGTGGCAAAAGCACTTGGAAAAGGTGTTTATCCTGCAACTCTTAGATTCAGTAGCTATGTTAAGCATCTAACAGACAAAGTGAAAACATCTTCATCCAGGCTGCCTAACATCAGTGTAGGCTTTGCAGAAAGCCTGCAGATGTTTACGTTATAGAACTGCGTTCCCTGCTAGTATCAAAAGACTTGCCATGATTTGGTATCTGGGAGTGGCATTGACTCTGTGGTGAGAGCACAGAGATGAAGTGATGACCCCAGGATTCCCCAGATGCTCGAGAGATGCAGTAGATAAATTCATCATCAGGCTTTTGTGGTCTTTGGCCAGCCACTTAATTTCTCTGAGCTTGAGTATTGACAGATGAAAAACTAATGAATACTATGACAGTACTTATTCTACTGGCTCTATGTTAGGTGTGCATGCTGCCATAAAATTGTTCTATATCTGTCCTGAATTACTAGACATTCAAGCTGCAAACCTTCTTTGAGAATGAGAGCTCTGCAACTCACTTCCCACTTATCCAGATGAGGCCAGGCTGTCCTGGACAACACAAGGGCTGTTGCTTTTCAAATGATGGGGAGAAGATAGGCTAAAAGCCATCATGAACAGGGATGGTTATCTCTGAGTTCATTAATATTGCTTTGTGGGAATTTTCTGTCAGTAGGATTTTTCCCAAGAAAAGTGGAATTTTTATGAAGTCAGATTTCCACCAAAAAAGTTTTAATGATAGGAGAAAAGAAAAGAAGACAGGAAAATCCAAACTGCTGCTTCAGTTCAAGGTGAATTGGAGTGTTTGGTTTTGTTGAACTAAGACAGAATCACACAACACATCCTAACCTGTCCCACAGAGTATGGGGGGATGTCACACCTTTAACCTCTCCTATGTGGTGTTACATGGCCCAAAATAGAGATCAAGGCTTGGAAACTTGTGTGTCATTCCACTTTGCAGCATTGGAAGTGCTTGAGATGGAAAAGCGAAAACTTGAGACAAGATGACAGGAACACACTACTGGGTTGCAGACCTGTTCTCTCTGAACATGTTATTTTGAACCCAAGGGCTGGACTTCCCGTGCTTTGAGGCAGAGACAGAAGTTCTGAACTGACTTGAAGTATTTTCAGTCAGCTGGGCTGTCTGACAAAATTTTAATCCTGTTTCTCTACCCTTGTATTGCTTCATGGGATTGTATTCTAATGGCAGTCTGAATTACCTCCATTGTGCAAGCATCCTCATGTGTGCCATGGACATCACCTGACTGTGAATATTGTGGAATATGTGATCTAGTGCATATATGAGAGAATCTGAATTTCAAGTATGTTGGAGTGTGCTCCTCTTGGTGCTCATGAGAGGTCTGATTTGAAACCAGAAACTTCATATTGGCTGAATGGAATGGAATGGATATGTTACACAAAGATAATGTCTTTTGGATGCTTCTAAATTAAAACTTTTTGAATTTCCATTTCATGGAAATCCTAACTAATCCTTTTACCCAAATTTAGGACAAAGACAGGTGCTGGTTTTCTTATACAGTTCAAATTCTTAATCTAACTCCACTCTATTCCTTCTCGTAATAGTTTGCTCAGTAGATAGAGCATTATATATCAGTCAGATATATTGTCATTATCTTTTGTTCATCAATCATTGGAACTAGTACATAGTTTTGCCTCTTTTGAATATTAACTACTGGCAGTGCTTTGTAACCATATGAGTCCTTTATTATTCAACATGGTCATGACTATGACTACCTGTCATCTATTTTTCATCTTCAAATAGTGAAAATTAAGGCTATTTCTAAAATGACCCATTAATATTTAAAAAAGCTTAAAGTTCAGCAAAACAAATCTGAATTAAGATTTTTCTCTCTGATCTTTGTGAATCATCTCGTCGTATGCATGGAACTCAAAGCCATGCAGTGACACAACAGGACTTGGAAGGAGTGATATTGGAAGAGCTGACTACTGGAGATTCAGAGCAAAGAAATGCATTTACCATCATCTGGATAGGCAAATGGTGTATCAGACAAAGTGCCTGCATTTGGGTTTTCTGCTTTAGTCTTCAAAGCTTCAAACTCAGTGAGTGTAACAACAGATCTGCTGTGCTGGTGTGCCTTTACATCAGCAAAGGGCTTAAAATGTGGATAATGCAGCTCAGAAGACTTGTAGGGATTTATAACAGGCTTGTAATAAAATCCATATTCTTCTAGGGCTTCCTGGGTTTTGTTACGGTGTGGAAAGAGGGAGCAGTTGAGAGAGTTTTTCATGAGCCCAAGAGCATTGCCATCCACGTGCAGAAAGGAGGTTTTGTGTCCCTACAGTAGCAGCCATGGGAGCCAGACACTGTCCTGTCCTTCTGTCCTTCTCAGACATGTGCCTACTACTTTTCAGGTGGGAGTTCACAGCTTTTCAAAAACTTTAAAGCTTAACCAGGGAAAGTTCAGTACTCCAGCACCTGACTGCTGCTTACTATTCACAGATCTAGCAGTTTGATTTAAAAGAACATCTCCAGTGCAGCTTCATCTCTATTAGTCTAGTGTTTTCTTCTTGCCTCAGTGCATTTGTACAGAGAACTCTGTGCAGAAGGACCTTTTCTGTGGACCTTCTGTGAAATATTTCTGTGTCTGAACCCTACAGACAAACTTGCTGCCAGTAGGGAGCCCCAGGGCCCATGTCCTGCATCCCTGTCTAAACCAGAGGCTGATTTGAGTTAGGCTGTGCAGAATGTCCAAGTCCTCTTTGTGGAGCAGGAGCCAGGTGTGCCAACCTGAGGAGGCAAACAGTGCTGGTGTTATCCACTATGTATCCCCTTTTCCTTTCCTAGTGTCAAGAGTCCTGAAGCCTTGGTGATCACATTTCTGCTTTTCTTGATGTATCAGCTGCATAAAGGAAAATTTTGGTTGATCTCAGGGCTTATCTCACATGCTTTTCCAAACTCTCATTTTCCTGCAAGTGATAAACACCTGTGGGGAGTTACGTTTCTGTTGGGGTATTTTTTTGTTTGGGTGGGATCTTGGGTTTTTTTTTGGGGTTGCTTTTTTTCCTTTTCAAAAATAAGAGTCTGTATTGATGTTTGCATGTACTCAGGTACTTAGATCAGGGACATGTCCCTTGAAGCATACGACAAGCCTGCTGAAAATCATGTCGCTCATTCAAGTTCCTAAATGCAGCTTTAGAGGTTCAGTATTTGAATCCCTTTCTTTGAAAACTGGGACTTGAAAATAACCATGCTTAGATCATGCAGCTCATTGGAGAGATTTTCGTCTGACTTTCACAAAGTACCTCTCCTCACACCAGGACTTTGGCTATGATGCCTCATTTAGAAGGGCTAATTTAAGGGAATAGCAATGAAGGAATCAGAAAAAGGTGGGTTTTCTTTGGCAATCAGAAACTGGAAATTATTTAGCTTTAAAGACTTTCTTGCTATTTTTATGTAGTCTTTCTGAGTTTCCTTGTAGAAAGGCTTTCTAGAAGTTAGTAAGCAAGGGAGTAGCTTGTGCTGCGATAATTCCAACCTCAACTCTCCTGAGGAACCCTGTCCATAATTTAAGCAGGGGCTTGGTGGGACTTTACTGTGCTCCCCAGGCTCAGGTGGGTATTCTCCTCTTTCCAGTCCCTCCCATTCCAAGGAGGTAGAGTGAATATAGGGTCTCTTGAATGACCAAGATCTGGTGTGCAATTTGCAGGTGCTCCTATTACGTGTGCACTGAAAATTATGTTCCAAATTGTTTAAAGTCAGAGGTCTAATTTTGTAGAAAATAGGGTAACTTTGCAGTTCTCCAGCATAAAAAAACATGATCTATCACCTTAATAGTCCTTCACTGTTTCTTAGCATCTCTCATCTAAAGGCTTTAAAGTACAGTTAAACCTTAATGAATGAAGACTTGCAATCTCCCCAGAAGGTAGGTTTGGTATCCATATCATTTTGCAGATGAGCCAACTAGGACACAGAGAGGAAGTGATTTGCCCTCCAAGGTGACATATGAAGGCTTAGAAGAAATCCAAACTCTGATCTGGTCATCAATCACTTGACTTTTTTAAGCCATTTTTTGGTAAATCTTGTGCCGTGGTATCAGTGAGGTTCTACCCTTTTTTTTCAGATGAAATGTAAATATTATCTAGGTAAAGGAAACCTCTCTAATAAGCAACAGCTCAGAGCAAGAGCTTGTCTATTAGATGATCTGGTTTTCTGCCCTTTCCTTCTGGGTCATATAATCTACAGTTCATGACACACAGAGACTTGACTCAAATTCTGTTGCTGCATACAGAGTTGTCCATGTGCACCCTTGTCTGCTGATGCTCTTCTGCAGGACTTTGCAGCAGCCGGGCTGTGGCACTGAAGGGGAAGCTCTCAGTGAGCCCCCTGTGCTGGCAGCTGGGCTGCTGGTGTGACCGCCAGCCACTGGGAGGCTGTTGGAATTTCGATGAGTTAATCTCATCACTTTATCACAGGGCACTTACAGAAATTACAGGGAGCTGTGAGCAGCTCACTGTTGCTGGCAGCCAGCCCCAGGACCCATAAAAGAAATTGAGACACAAAAAAAAAAAAAAAAGTCAGAGAACTTTGTTAAACTTCTGGAGATGATAGTTTTTCTTGATCGAGTTCTGCTTGGGTAATGCTTATTGTGCCTCCCCCGCTGATGTCCCTGCTTCCTGCAATGACGGCAGGTATTGCCCCCAGCTGTGGCTCTCAGTCCATGCAGCACACAGCATGTTTTTGGGCCTGATATAAAACTCTATTTACTTTAGCCTCTTTGTCTTGTGTGAAGGGGGTACAGTGACCCTCACCTCTAGCATTTGCACCTGTAGAGAGGGCTGGAAGACACAGCTGCTGGTGCTTTCTTTTTTTAGACTGGGTCCTGTGTATGGAAGAGGCACATGAGCCTCTGTTCAGTGTGAAGGCAACAAGCATGCTGAATGGGATGTCCCACTAGCACTGGGTGTATTTTTTTATCTGTACTAACCAGCAAACTACAGGGCTGCTGCACTACATGGTGGCCACTGCTTTGCTGTCTAGGAAGGGGAGCTTGCCCACTGCTAACCCCCCTCTGGTGCTACTCCTTTAACAGTCATGATCCCAGTACAGAAGTGCCTTTGAGAACTGCTTATTCAAGCTGTACATCCAGCATGTATATGGTAACTACATACACATACTCTGACACTATTAGATTTAGTTGTGATACATGTTTTGTAAACCCTTTCCAGTACTTTACTTGTCAAGGGGACCAGGAGCTTGAGGCATGGGGAAGCTGGGAGACCTGCTTGACAATGTGGAGGGACCTTGAGCTGCTATGTTGTGGGCTGTCACTGCCTCCAGCTGCTGTATAGGTTCAATGCCCTTGGTGTAGTGTCTGTGTTAGGGAGCAAATTTTTGGCCTTTGGACCACAAAACATGAAATCTTATATCTTTCCAGAACTCTGCCCCTGACTTTGGTGAGGAAGATCAGCATTGAAACAAAGACAAAACCTTACAAAGTGAGACTGTATTTGAGTTTTATCCCAGGTTTGTTCCTGCTGTGTTCCTTCCTGTGTGGGGCACAGCAAGTATCTGATCATGAGATCACAGCCACCACACTCATGGGTCTGTAATGTGCTGAAGCTCTATGTCTAGAGCAGGAGTTTGTTTATTACCTTGAGATCAAGCTTGAATCTCAATTTCCAGCTCTCTGAGAACATTGATACGTGACTGGCTATTGAAATTCAGGTACTGCACAATGATGAAATACAACTTGAACGGAAGCAACTTGTGCAGCACGCTCTGCTCCTGCAGAAAATCTGCCTTTTGGGGTGGATGAGCAATGGTGAGGAATGGAATGGCTGGGCTGAAGCTTAGGATCAAGTTGCAAGTCTTGTGACAAAAGAAGCAAGAAGTAGAATGTTTATAACTAGCAGACCAATCACCTTCAGGCTTTGGGGGCTCTGTGCTCCTGGAGTTTCACCCAGCATAGACCAAGCATAATGAGAGAAATTAAACGGTGATTTCTTTCTTTCAGATCTGTGCTCTGCTTTTCCACTCAGATTTCCAAGGGGCTTTCCAGCAGCTTAGTTAGCACCAAGGTCTAATAACCACACCCAGAGACTGATATGTATCAGGTTGTTGACCTTTATTTAGAGGAGGGAAGAGTCTTGCAGAAGAACGTAAAAATCCATTACAGAAGTAGAAACAAAAATGAAGTCCTGTCCCAGTGTTACGAAACTGTAAACTCTACTTCTAATCTGATGTTTTCAAAGTCTGTACTGTGTGTTGTCTCAGCTCTTACCTACACTCCTCGCTACAACTCTGATTGAACTCTTGAATCTCAATTTTCTGCTCTAAATCATCAGACCAACTTTTCCATTCTTCTGAACTGACTGTAGAGCTTAGATACCCTTTTCAGTGCTGCCTGATTTACCAGTAGCTATACTGCCTTAAATGTATTGTCATTGTCAATGCATCACTGCCAAGCTTAGATTTCTAGTCCAGCTCTGCAACAAACATTGAGTAGCCCTCTTCAGAAACATCACCTCAAAATGAATGGCAGGATAGAGACAGACATTTCTGTTTGTTGTCTTCTAGTACTAAATAATTGTTACCTTACACTGTGATCCAACATAATTCCACTTATATCCTCATATCACACCCTTGCATCCATGTTTCAGTTACACTCTTGGCTTATAAGAAAATATGATTTGACTAGAAATAAATCTGTTGTGCTTATTTTTCCCTGTTTTGTCTTGGAGGCAGTGTTGTGAGGTGATCATAAATGAAGGGGAATGAGAAAAGAAAAGAGAATGCTCTGTGCAAAGGGATGAGAGAGGGGTGTGCAAGAACTAATAAAGTAAAACTGTGAAGATTTGCACAGGTAACTCATGTTCATTTTATAGGACATCTTATCTTTCTCAATTCAGACCTCCTGCTTCTCTGCTACCAGTAGGAAGGAGGAAGCAGGAGGAAGCAAAGGAGGAAATGCCATCTCAGCTCCCTGGTTCCCTAAGAAAGGCGAAAAAGGACAAGTGACATTCATCCCACAGATGTGGAGCAAGACTGGCAGCAAAGGAAATGCAGCTAATGTCTGAACTGCTCCCATACTCAGCCCTGGGCTTCAGGAAACAAGGGGTGTAGCACAAGGGATGATGACATACCTAGAGTACACATTGTGCCTGAATGCCCAGCATTGAAGTCAGCCCCTTGACTAGGTCAGCTGTTACAGTCTCAGAGGATGTGTGTGTGCAAATTTGCGAGCAAATGTACCACATACACAGACTGATGGTGGTGGGAATATCTGGGCACTACAGCCTGTCCCTGGATCAGTGGGGAGAATGTGATTCCCGTGTGACCATCTCTGTGTTTGATTGCAGGGAATATTGAATACAGCTGCCCGGCTACCAATGAATGTGAGATCACGAAACGGAGGCGCAAGTCCTGTCAGGCCTGTCGCTTCATGAAATGCCTCAAAGTGGGGATGCTAAAAGAAGGTAAGAGAGTCAGAATAAGAATTTTTCTCTATCCTGTCAGTGCTTGGGACTCCAGGCCTTGCAGGATCTCCTAGGCTAACTACCTGCTTGCCTTCTCTGGCTTTCTGAAGCTATGTTTTTACAGGCTTTGTAAAAGAGTCAGAATGGCCAGTGACTCAGAGGACACTCCAGAGAGGAGGGTGGTTCTGGTCAGCACCCTCATGCTAGGATATTCTTTCTCGTACTTGCAAATTTGACAAATAACTGGAAACTGGCTGTGTCAGACTGTTTTTTTTTTTCCCAAAGGAAGCCTGGGCTGGAGGGTGTTGCTCTTCTTGCCCCCGCGTCATTTGGTGCTGTTGAGGAGAAGAGGCTCATGATCATGATTGGGTTGGCTGGGCTTTGTAAGGGAAGGATGGAGTTAATGCACAGCTGTGGCACAGTGTGAATGAAGGTCTGCCTGTATTACCACTCAGGAGACTTTCTGAAGATGGTAGCACAGGTTTGTCTGGGAGCTGTGGATCTGCTGGCCCTGCAGGCTCAACCTGTGTTGTGCTCAGCCTACTGATGTGTTCAGAGGTCTCTGGGCAGTGTTTGGCTTCTCTCTTGTGCTGTTTTTCCTCCTCCATCCCCCTCCTCAATCCTTGTCCAGTCAAGGTGAACCACAGGGAATTCAGTGGCAATTAAACATATTCTTATAGATTGACTTTAAAGCTTTGTTTCCCTTGGGTCCCTCTGGGAAAGGCAGTGAGGGGAGGAGGGGAAAGGAAGGGAGAAGCATTGCATGTAACCTTCTGCATTGCCGTACCTGGCAGAGCATGGTGCCCTCACCTTAACCACAAGGAACAGCAGCTGGCTGTGGACTGCACAAGTCCTGTATGCTGGAGCCAAGACGCCAGCACACAACTCTCGTCCAGGTTATAGCATCATAGCAGCTGGTGATGAATTGTGCAATGTCACTTCAGTGTGTATTGCCTCTCACTGAGGCTCTTTCATTTCTTGAGAGGCAGGTTGATGGCAGCCAGTGTTGTAAAGAATGCAGATTAGGTGTTAAACCCGTTTTGTTCTTTGATGGATGTGTAGTTTCTGTGGTTAAGTATCTTCCTTCTAGAGTACACCAGTTACCAAGGGGCAGGGATGCAGACTTGTGTAGTCTGGCCCACCCTGACCTAGGTGTAGAGGTGGTAGACTCAGATGATCTTGATCTACTGCTGGGAAAGAGGCACCTACTTCGTAGTTAGAGAGGGACCACTGAAAACCTGCTTCTCTCCATGTGGTAGGACAGGGAGGGGATGTATCCCATTTCCCACGTGCCAATACACACTAGTGACACTGGCTTTAGTGGGAATGGGGGTGAATCCCATAAAACGTTCTTAAAAGCCTGTAGTGGCTCAAATCACTCTGCCGAGCAGCAGCATGGGTCCAGGAGTTCAACACTCTTCAGGGTCCTGTGAAGGTTTTGTGTCTCAGCTTCCAAGCTGTGTGAAAAAGTTAACTCCTTCCAGACCAGAGGTAGGCTGGAAAGCAGTGTAGATTCACTTGCACCATGGTGTGCCTGAACTCCTGAACCCTATAGGATAGTACTTACGGCAACGTGAAATTTGACTCTTTAGGCTGCTTTTGTGCTGAAGTGTATTTAGTTATTCATATAGGGATTGATCGGGCATCATTAAAGTCACTGGGGAAGGGTGGTTTGCTATTGATGTTAGTGTATCTGTGATCCTGCCCATAATATTTAGCACTGTGGAAGATACAGCATAAAGATTTATTGATAGCAATGGGATACAAGAGCACATGATAATATCAAGAGGAGACTACACCAGCAATCTGCAAATAGGACTCCTGTCCTAACTCAGAGTGGTCAAGTGATTTTGGGCAAGCATCTTTTTTTCTCTTTATTTTGCTCAGTTTTCCAAGCTGAGAAATAAGGGTCCTACTGCTTTGCTTTGTAAAAGGATTGTGAGGACCAATTAGTTAACTTAATGTGAAGCCTGGTGGAAGCACAAGGTATTAGTATACAGAGTTCAATCAATACATATCTTTAAAAGCCAAATCCAAGAAGGGAGAAAAATGGTTTTCCACTCTTTGGTCTCCACAGAGCCAGGAGTTTCTGGAAAGAGCAAATCCACAATTGTTTGAGTTACTCAAAATGCAGAATTGAACAAGGGATTTTGGATTAGAAAAGGTTCATTGCTCTTTTCCATTGCTGATCTGTCATCTTACTAGCTCATCCATCCCTTTTCTCTGCCCAGACACCAGTGTTCCCAGCTGTACTGTTCTTGTAGTTTAACCGTTTTTAAAAATCCCCAATGTTGGTTTTCCCAGAGAGCCAGAGCAGTCTCCAGACATTCATTAGGGCAAGATGTGTCTTGATATTTGAGCTATGATTTTTTTTCCTTGCGGTAGTTTCCTTCCAACTTTGCCTTGGTGTACCTCTCTCTTCATCCTTGGCAGAAGGTTGCTAAGCTATATTCTTTCTCCTGCTTGATTATCATGAGTTTGAAGAAAAATTATCTTTTGGTTAAAGGCAAGATCTAGAAACCGGTTCTTCTCTTGACATACTTCTCCTTGATGTTCTTGGCACAGAGCTTGTAACTTAGTGGGGATATTTCTAGGTACAGAAACTGTCCTTTTGCTCAAGAAGAAGAGTAGGATATTCCATTAGTAACTATTTAAGAGCTTCAGGATTTCTTCTCCTTTTCCTGGTTATTGTCACCATAGATGATGTACATACCACCTCCTGCCTGCTGGGCATGTGCTGTGAGCCTGTTCTTCAAGCACAAGACACCAGTACTCAAAGATGACAAAAACAAGTAGCCATGACTTCAAGCTCTGCCTTATGCTTGAAATGCTCAGCTTGATGCTGCAGGAAGGACTTGGGGCCTGCATATAAGGGCCGCCAGACATCTCTCCTCCCTCCGTGGGCTGCAGCTAGGGAAACAGTTGTGAATGTAGCCCTTTAAGATCGGGGGAGACTTCCCCTAACATAGAACTGCAAGTTATTCAGGCAGTGCTGAGTGAATGAGGATCAGGGCAGGAAAAGAGCCAATTGAACAATCAATAGGTGTCTCAGATATCCAGGCCACTTTCTTTGAGAGAGCTCCGATCAATGTACTGCAACAAGGGAACTGCACGGACACCAGAGCTTTGCTGTCTCAGGTTCTCCTGTCGTGACGCTGCAGGGCAGGCAAGACCCACTGGGGAAAGTGGCAAGCAGAATGCTCTGCCCATGGAGCCCAGCTGGCTCAGATGTCTGAAGTGTTGGCCTGTCTGGCTGCCTGTCTCTCACTTTCCCCTTCCATCTGGAATGTGTCCCCAGAGAGCATTAATTAGCCCTCACTAGCAGGCTCATAGAGGAAGCTGTTGAATCTGGAGTCCAGGATTCCAGCAGATTCCAGTCCCAGTGCCCCTGTTGAGAGGCACTTTCCCCAGAAAACCTGTGCCCTGCTGCTCTTGGCCTTGCTGAAGCACCAGCCTGCAGGTTATGGGAAATGAGCATCTTCACAGCTTTGTCCAGTAGAAGTGCATGCTCCTGTGCTCTGCAAAAATCAAGGAAACCTGAGCAACTTTTGATACTGCTCACTCCAAATGGGGAAGATGATACCTACATACATGTCTGGCCAGTGAAGGAAAGCATGCCCTGCAACTTGCAGGGAAGAGGCATTTTTCAGAGCTGGGCATCCCTGGTTTTGTCCACCCCATTGCCTCTCTGTGCTTCCATCACTGTTTGTCTTGTGCCTACAATGACCAAGAATAGCTCTTTAACTCTGGGCTCTACAGAGTAGATCTTGATCTCACTGGCTTTCTGGAATGATGGATAGAGAAATTTCAGCTGTTTGGCAGGTCTCTTTTAAAAACTCAATATACCTTGTCAGTTTTAGGGAGAATATACCCTTGCCATTCACGCTCTAGCCACCCATGGCCTTTCTGTTCTACAGCAATTTGTTTGTCTTCAAGAGGCAGATGTAATTTCAGATGACACATGGCTTGTGTATGTGGGTTCAGAGGTTTTATTTTGGACATCGGCCAGTTAAACATGACCTCGCAGCTTTGTCCTCCACACCTCTGCTGCCTCTCTGAAGTAACAAACCTGTGTGTCACCTTGCAGCATGACATTGTGACAAATACAGTCACAAAGGATGTCAGTCGTCTCTGTAACAGTGTAGTGAGTTGACATTCAGTGGCCACTAGGTACCCACCAAGTTGCTCTCGCTTTCCTTCATCAGCAGGACAGAGGGAGAATATATGCTGAAAAAGATTGTGGGTTGAGATAGTGATAGGGAGATCATTCAGCAATTATTGTCACAGACAAAACTTGACTTAGGGAAAATTAATTTAATTTGTTGCTGGTTAATAAGAGAGTAGGACATTGAGAAATAAAACCAAAGCCACTCTCCTTCCACTTCTGCTTCTTCTGAGTCTCAACTCACTCATGACATCTATGTCCTCTGCCCCGAGCAGCAGTGAATAGGGCATGGGAGTTTGTGGTCAGTGTATCACACTTCATCTCTGCTTCTCTTTCCTCCTCACACTACTCCCCCTCCAGTGTGGAGTCCCTCCCACAGAATACAGTCTTTCATTAAGTTCTCCAGTGTGAGTCTTCCCATAGATGGCAGTTCTTCACAAACTGCACTAGCATGGGTCCTTTCTATGGAGTACAGTCCTTCAGGAACAAACTGCTCCAGTGTAGGTCCCCCACACGCCACAGTTCCTTCCAGAAGACCTACTCCTGCATGGGCTTCTCCCATGAGCCACAGCTCTTACCAGGAGACTGCTCCAGCACAGACTTTCCACAAGCTGTAACTTCTTCAGGGCATGTCTGCCTATTCCAGTGTGGGGTCTTCCATGATCTGTGGGGTGGGTATCTACACTACTGTGGTCCTCCATGGGCTGCAGAGGGAAAACTTGATTCACCATGGTCTTCACCATGCACTGCAGGGTAATCTCTGCTCTGGCACATGGAGCACCTCCTCTCTCTCCTTTTTCTCTGACCTTGAAATCTTTCTCCCACGTTTTCTCATGCCTCTCTCTCAGCTGCTGTACAGCATGGTTTTACCCTTTCTTGATCATGTTATCACAGAGGTGCCACCAGCACCACTGATGAGCTGAGCTTTGGCCAGTGGTGGTCCATTTTGGAGCTGTCTGGAGCTGACTCTGTCTGACATAGGGGCAGGTTCTAGTGTCTTCTCACAGAAGCCATCCCTGCTGCCCTCTGCTACCAAAGCCTTGCCACATAAATGCATTACCGTCCATGAAAGGGAAACATTCTGAGATCATCAGAAGAAGGATGAAGATAATAGGTGAGGAGCAATGAGGTATCAAGGCCTCTCATTACAGAACTCATCTTTGGATGTAAATGACAGACAGGCAAGTGGAGGGGAGGCAATACCAGACATACCAAACCATATCATACCAAATGGAGCAGACTGGTTGTTGTCTGAGCATTTGGTCTTTTTCTGCAGAACTTTTTCTTCTTCTGTTGTTTCTAGACCTGTGTTGGTCCCTGTTCTGTTGTGGATCTGCAGAGATTCAGATGGAGAAGAAACAGTTCTGAAGAAGCAGCAAAGCTGGATCACTAATGCTTTCATGAAGTGCATACACATGCAATGTATGACATCATACAGTGACAAACCATACAGCAAAGAAAATAACTGTCTACAAAAAAATCTCATCCAGGCACTGAGATGTCAGCCATTACTCCACCAACCTTTGAGTCTTGTTTTCCTTCTTAATAGGAATAATGTGTATTATGTTGCTGAAGATCTGTTGTCTTCTGCTCCCTGCCAGTTTTGAGACTTGTCTCCTCAGAGTCCTGCTCATGACTGAGTCCTAAGAGTAGCTTTCTGACATACGTCTGTGGCTTCTGCCCAGTTTCTTGCAGACATCACTGGTTGGCTTCCAAGAAGGAGGGCAAAGACTGAAAGGGCCTTGGGGGATGTGTTGTGTTATAGACCAGGTATAGGTTATTTCAGAAAGCAGAAGATAGGAGTCCCCAGATGTACATGCATTTGATGTGCTGAAAGCAGGAGTGGGAATTCCTGGGACAGGGAACCTACCCTGTATGAGTTGTTTTGCCCCCTTCTGAATGTCTTTGAAGGTTAAGTTGTCCTCAGGCCTAGCCTCCTGGCTCTCAGGAGTCTCCCAACAGCTATTTGTTGCATGGTGAGGGTGAAGTCTACAAATGCAAGGAAGGAAGGTAGACGAAGATAGTCTTGATCTGGATACAGAAAATGAAGGCTTTTTAACAGCAAGGCAGAGGTTAGGCAATTATCCAGTAAAGACATATGATTTATCTTACCTAGGTGACTCTCTTTCTTCCCAGAGCTGTGTCTGTTGTGGTATAGTAATCCCAAGTACAATTACTCCTTTCCCAGGCTTTATTCCTTTGCTCCTAGTGCATTTCCATAAGAAATGCTAGAGAACATATTAAAATTCAACAGGGAACCCCAATTCATTGTTACACATCTCCCAAGCTCTTGGACTCCTATCTGTCTAATATTATTTCTGGTGTAATGATTGCTGGAATGTGGATACTGACGCTGCAGGGCCAGGTAGTGAAACAGGAAAGATAAGTCAACGTAAGAGAGCCTCATTCAACTTATCTTCCTCTTAATTGCTCCCTTTTCCCTCCTGTCCCTGGTGTTTTGGGGAATACCCCACTTCACCGAAACTTGCAATAACCTGGTAAACCTTGTGCTGCCTAAGTGCCTGCATCTCTGTGAATGCTGGAGGTGGTCCCCACTTCAGAGATTAAGACTGTAATCTCCAAATTTCAGAAGCAGCTGTCTTTTAAATCCATGCTTCTCCTGTTCAAGACTCTGGCTGATTAGGAAACCCTGTAGCGAGTGAAACTTTCCTGGTGTTTACTCCTGACTCTTCTGTTTCTGTTACCAGCTGCTGATGTAAATTTTTCCCAGGGAATCAAATCTGTCATCCTGGACAGACATGGCTTTGTGATGTTGTGAATTTGGTACAGTTACCCAGTATTTGAACAAAGGTTTCCAAACACTAGCCATCTCAAGATACTTCCACTTAGTAACTTTGTCTTCATGCTCTATTAAAATCCAGATAACTGAATCAACAGCAGAGCTCCTTTTCAGCAGTGTAACCAAATGGAGGGTGTTGGGTTTTTGTTTTCAAGTGAAAAAATCTCTCAGTGGAGCAAAGCAAAGGTTTCCCCCAACCTCTCCCTCCTGTCCCCATCCCTGCTTCCAGACCATGTGTTCTCAAAAAGATATTTGATTTCAGTGAAAGCTCAGCTGACATCCCTGCAATATGCTTGGGTTCTTGCTTTGTGCTTCCTGGGAAGGATGAGGGCTCCTCTGGGGACCCTGGGTAATTGGGTTAGTGGCCAGCTCATGTCAGGAAATTAAAAGGTAGCCCTGATCAGGTTGCTGCTGCGTGCAATTTAATGCCTTTGTATTTATAGAGTATTCTGCCTCCAACTGCTGTCATAAATGCCACTATTGGAGGTATCCAAATGAAAAAAAGAGAATGAAAAATTGTTTTTCTTCCTCCAAAATACCCTTGTGGTTGAAAACAGACAGGAATCCCCTTGTCTTTTGAAATAGGATCTCCAGGAGCAGTGAGTGGCATCTTGATGTCTATACCATCCACACCCAACTACCCTCCAAGGCATGAATTGAGTATTTGCCGTGTGGCTGGAGCTGAGCTGGGTGATGATGTGACACAGAGCATGTGTTGCCTTTGGTAGGGTGATAGTAATTCTCCAAAGAGGAGGCTTCCAGTGGGTGTGCTGATCACAAAGGGCACATTGGGCTGATGGCACTTGGTATCTGTTTTCTGGGCATAAGAACGGCACATCCAGGACTACCCCTACACCCTGTCCCATATCCAGTGGATTGTGAATCTGTTTAGTTTGGTTCCTCCCATTAATTTTGAACTATTAATCTGCCTAGGTTCTAACCACACCGAACTAAATCTCCATTCTACCAAACCTGAATTCCAGGCTCCATTGATATATATCTGTGTGAGTTCAGAGACATATCACCTCTATACTGATTTATGATAAACTCCTTGTGCATTCTGCCACCAAAAATTGTGCTAAGTGCTCTTATAACACGTACAGAAAAGAGGAAGCAGATAAAAACTGCAACAACCATCCAGGGATGTTTGGATCCCAACAATTGTGCTACACGCTTTTAGGCAGTTCTGACAACACAGCAGGTAAGATTCTCTGAGGTAAGCAAGAATAGGATGGGATGGAATACATGCCCCACTGCTCTACAGTAACTTAAGTAACTCTGGTGACCCACGTGCACCAGTGACTCAGCTCTGCCGAGATTCTCAGTCCCTTCCCCTGGTTCACCTTTGAGGACTGTGCTAGCCCTTGGTCTGCAGGGTATCCTGAGAGGGTCTTTGCTCAGAATTGCCTGGCACAGCTGTTCCAATTTAAGAATTAAATAATAAATGGACAATAGTTCTTACCATTGGAAAAGCCACTGCTGAGGTGAGGACTTTAGAAGATGCTTCAAGGCTGCAAGGCTCAAGCAGAGTGTCTCTAAGAGGCTGGCCAAAGCAGCAGCATGCCGTGTTGGTGGGTGTAACTCCCTCACCTCTGTGGATCTCCATCACAAGCAGGCCTCTCTTCATGCAGTGCTTGAAACCTCTCCCTTGTGTCACATATCTAAAAATCGTTGGGTTTGATCTATGGTTATGCTTCTGTACCTCTTCCAAAATATGCTCCACCTAAATAGACTGCGACAGAAAACTGGACTACAGAAAGCATTGTTTTGACCCTGTAGGGGTTCTCTTGGTGGTCAATGGAGAGAAGTATCTGTCATGACTTCTCCTCAGGTAAGTGTCTGGCCAGTGATATGAATGTGAAGGTGCCTTCTCTCTGTTGTATGTCATGGGAGCCCAGACGCACTGAAGGGAGCTATCAAAGCCTAAATAGAGTTAAATCACACCCAGGGCTGCAGATTGCTCTAGGCAGCAAACACTTCTCTGGTGCTTTATCTCTAAGCACTACCTTTTGGAAAATCAGTGGTGCTGTGGCTTTGTCATGCTTTAGGTCCTCTTGTGAAAGGCAGCCTTGGTCTTTTCCTGGCAGGCATGTGCCTGCATCCGTTCCTTTCACACAGTGCCCCTCAGCCTGTTGCTCTACAGGCATTGTGGCTATGGGTGACATAACCAATATAACTGCTGTTCTACTTCAGACTGTTTAGAGGTCTGGGAGGGGTAAGAGTTTTTTTGCATTAACCATGGGCATGGGGTGAATATGTGGGTGTGGAGGTTACTACAGAAAACAAGGTACTGAGGTATTCTGTGTTCCCATTTGCCCTTGAAGCCCTTTTTAATTCCTGAATTTCCAAGGTGACTGAGGGAGCAAGGTGAGAGGAGATCAGCATAGGAATGTACACTGGAGAGACAGCAGTGGCTAATGCTGCAGAGACAGCTCTGCAGAGCTGGCAGTCATGCAGCTGGCACTGGTGGAGAAGGACTGTTTTTCAAGCTGTGTGGGTTACACCAGACTCTCTATGCTTTGGACCAACCATTTGGGACATGCTACTTGTGTTTCTGCGCTGACACCTTGTGTTACTGTTCCAAGGTATGTGAGAGCCTCTGGTACCAAGTATCATCAGGCATCACAGGGCTAACTAACATAACCCTGAAAACAGCAAAGGTCGAAGAGGCTGCAGCATCCTGCTTGAACTGATCTAATCTCTCTGTAGGGCCTTGCAACACAGGAGATGGATTTTTATCTCCACTGCCCCCCTGCCCTAGGCTAGTCCATACCCTCTTTCCAAGTGTAGTTTTCAGGCTTGTTGACCTGCACCACACTAGTTGCTGGGTTCTTCTGGATGTGCTGATGTGTGACCCTCAAGTTTAAATGAGTAGATAATGGAATCAGTCACCTACCAGAAGATTGTCATGGGATTGGCCTCTTTTTGCAGCAGTGTAAGAGCCTAATAGTATAAAGGGGTCTTTTCCCCTTCCCAGGCTGCAGTCTGAGTAACAAGAGAGAGCCTAGTCAGTTTGCAGCCTCTCCATTCCTGTTAGGCAGAGATGCCTTTCCCTGTAGTCTGTAGGCAGATCTGACTTCTATCCTCATCACTGTTCTCTGTTTCCTTAATAGGCTTCCTCCTGGCTCACTCATCCCATCGCCACATCGGAGCAGAAAGGAAGTGAGAGACACCTTGGGCACAACCTTTCTCACTTCGTTTCTTCTCTGCTCTTAGCCTATACCTTCCAGCTTTCTTGGCCTGTGCCAGTCCATGAATTTTAGACTGCAGCTTCTGGGGCCAGGTGCATTCCTGTTAGCTGCAGAGCACCATCTCAGCTCAGATGCTGGAAGAGCAAGCAGGCTGCATTGGTGTGGAAACTGCAGCTCAAGGATTTGGTGGTCAGTGTGCGCAGGACCTTGCTGATGTACCAGGGAAGCTCTGCAAAAGCAGCCCTTTTGCCATTGCTTCCTGGCCAGCACTTACCCTGTGTTCCCTTTGGCTGTCCTGCTTGATCTAGGCTCACATTGTGCCATGCAAACCCTGTAGCTTGGCTGCTCTCTTAGCTCCTTTGGCAAGGTAGATCTTTCTGTTCCTATCAATTCATGGGCATGTGATAGGACTCAATGCAAAGTAAGGTGAGGCTAGTAATTTGACACGACAGCTGATATTGGGCCTAGACTGCATTTCCCACTGGCCAGCCCTTAGCTTCACAGAGCTTTTAAGAGTATTTTTAGTCCCCAGAAAATAAAAGAGAAAATAAACCTGACTCTGTGTGCTGTCGCCTCTGCATACTCGGCTATTTTTACTTCCGACAGTCTCGGCCTGGGTCCAGCTTTTAAAAAAAGCTGGAATTATTTTACTTCCATTAAGAAAAAAACCCTAAAGCCTGATGTTATCAAGTCAGTAAGGGGACATCTGATCCCAAAGTTGTCGGGCAGACATCTCTCAGAGGGGCATCTCAGAGAAATGCAGGGAGCTTGAACAGATCAGCAGATCAGCTCTCCCACTGCAGAGGCTTGGTGCTGGCACAGACCTCTCTGTGAGAGCACTTGGAACACGAGTGGCACCCACAGGACAGTTAGAAAACTGACATCCCTGCCCCAGGCAGGATGCTGAACTGAGAGGAGTCCTGCACAAGTCCTGGCTCTGCAGTCCTCCCTGCTAGGTCAGAGGGGCTCAGGTAGGCAGGGAAGCTGAGAACGAACTGCTAGTGAGCTGGGACTCAGTGCCTATGGCATACACCACACTCAGCTCCATACCTAGGTCAGATGGGGTGCCAGGACTCTTATTCAGGGTCCCTCAAAAGGTAACAAAATTCAATGGACAGCAGCACTTTCTTGCAATACATGGGTGTGGAAGGAGAGGGAATGTTTCCAGAATAGACAACCTTCATCTGAAGGAACTGCCAGCAAGATAAGTACTTTCCAAACTTTGCCCTGCACTGTTGAATCCCACCTCCTTGCTGATAACATCAAAAAGGGGGGCCAAAAGTGCCTATGGTGGCGACAGTTTTGTAGGATAAGTGCTTCTTCACTTTGAACTGGCCAGTTGTGATGCTTGTGAGAACAGGGTTTGTGCAGGAGCTGGAAGGCAACAACTTTCTTTTGCTGATGTCTTGTGAGGCTGCTAGCACCACATCACATTGAAGAGTCTTCAGTATGGACCAGCTGCATCTCGTGAGTGGCTGCTGCACCTTGCAGTTAATGTTCAGGTGGCTGCACATTTGATGTGAAACCTGCCCTTGCAATTACAGTGTATGTACCACTCCAGCCCTCTCTCTTTCATCTCCCTTCTTACACTCTCCCACTTTCATTCATATCCCAGTTCACATTCCCCTCCATTTCTTCTCTGCTCAGTGCTTTCCTTCATGCTGCTTCTCTGATCTCACCCACCACACCTCCCCACTCCATTTTACTGTCTTTAGTGTCCCTCTCAGAGCTGCATCATAACCAGCCTGCCTATCTTAAAATCAACCCCAGAGGAACTCAAAGTAGAGCAGCAGGCATTAACCTGAGTACCTCAGTACCACAGGTGCTGATTTTTGGCCATGCCCTTTCCTTTTATCTAGATGTGACCCATTAGGCTGTCAGATCTTTGGGAAAGGGATTTTACCATGATGCTTATGTCTGGAGTGTCACAGTCAAGGACCTGGGGAATGAAATGCTTCAATTTACTGTATCACCTGCAGGTCACTGCACTCAGCAGCTGGTGCAGGGATGTGCTACTGTGGGGTCAGTCTGTTCACCAGCTCTGTGGCTGGAGCGATGATGACAGGGTAAAATAGTGGCTCTGTGAGTGCTGATAGAAAACGTTTGCCTCAAGGGGTGACACACAGGAAAGGGGAACAAGAGGAGGACAGACAGTTATTCAAAATTAACAAGCTGGAGTCCTTGAGCAAACAGACCTCTATCTGCTCAATGAGGGAAGGAGGGATGGAGGGTAAATCTCTCTGCGTCTTTCTTATCTTTTTTTAATGCACTTAAGTCCTTTGTGTCCTTATAATCTGATTGAGGGTCCCTAGTACTGCTGCAGCCCGTGCAGCCATCCCTCTGCCAAGCACTGGAGGATGGCAGGCTTCTCCTTGGGAGGAAGAAAGAAGCTTCTTCCCCCATTTGGTCCCTACTCCTGCCAGTTTCCCTTCCATGCTGCTTATCAAACTGCACAGTGGAAGCATCCTGGAGGGCTGTGTGTTGGTTTCTACTGGGCTGAGAATGGCACCTCCTTGCACAGGTAACATCCTGACCACTGGTGTGAAGGAATGCACCCTCTGTCTAGGATGGTCCTGGGAAGCTGTGATTCAGTCCTGAAGTCTTGCAGCCTGTTCTGGATTCCTCTATAATCTTTCAACAGTGTATTCCTGACCCTTTTAATTTTCATACCTGGTTGCTTGATTCGCTGAAATTTGTGTCTCTCCCTAGAGACAGGTGTCAGTCATTCAGCAGAGCATGGAACAGAGGTCTTCTTTCTTAGGAAACCAGGGCACATTTATAGAGGGAAAGAAATCATGGACAGAAATGAAAATTTCCTTCTTCATTCAGGACTTTATTAGTGCTGTTCCTCAGGGATCACCCTAGATAACCTCAGGTTTGGGATTCCCTGGCTGTCCTTTCTGAAATTGGTCTCTGGAGCATGTTCGGGTGCCCAGGAAGTAGTTTTGCCCACAGGCTACCTGCTGCTGGGAATGGAGGTAAAAGAAGCAGTAGGCATAATTTTGAGAAACAATACCATGTAATGGAGGAGAAAGGTGGTACTTATGCGTAAGGATGTCAGTGAATTCTCCGTACAGAGTCAGAAATAGAAAATGGGACAGAGAAAGGCAATTACTCAGTGTGACCTGAGCTCACCTGTATCAGCCTCATGTCTTCCTCTCCATCTTCAATATCTGCTGTCTTCCCATACAGCCACCTGCAGTGGCAGTTCCCTTGTTCTGCAGAGCTCCATGCCCGCTCAGTCCTGTTTCTCCACCTCTGTGGGAGATGTTGCTGCCAGACTGTATAACTGAGTGTTGTTGGCCTGGTGTTCTTGCTGCCTAGTGGGCAGTTGGTGCTGTCTGTCAGTCCAATCCGTTTGGGTGCTCTAGCCATGCAGAGTATCAGGACCTAGATGTTGTTGCAAGTAGTGGTTTCAGGTGGTACAGGTGTGGCTGGCATGAGCAGTACAGTAAAAGCTTTCTCCTTTCCATGGCATAGTAAGCAAACACGGCACTGAAACACAGAGTGACAGACGTGCCTCCTTCTAGGGCAGAATATTCCCCAGCAGGCTGCAGGTTTTTTCACGTGTACAAGTTGTTCAAAAAGCATCACTTCAAAGCTGATGTGGAGTGTTTGCTTTTAGTTGTTTGTGTTTATGTAGTGGTATGATTGCAAAATATTAATGGCTCAGTGTGATTAGTAAGTGTATCACATAATTGGTTCCTGTGATCAGACTAGATAAACTCCTGTGTGTTTCTAAGGAAGTACTTGTATAGTGTAAATTCAAAATTTTATTCTATTCAACTGCTCCTACATTTACTGTGACAGATTGTTGTTTTTTCCCCCAAAAGCTGCTTCTCCCAGAAGACTGAGCTACCCCAGTCTCACAAGAACTGATTACCAGACACCATATAGCTGGTCAGAAATAACTGATAACTGGCTGAATATCTCTGGGTTTTTGTGGGGTTTTGTTTGTTTGTTTGGGGGGTTCTGTTGTTGTTCTGTTGTTGTTTTTCCCAGTTTCTTCTTAACATTGTATTTTGTACTAATAGCACAGTTTAATTGCTGTTCCTGGTCTATTGATGATGCTGTAGTTTTTTGCATGGTGACAGTCATTGGCAGTCACTGAGAACTGTTTTCAGTGTGCAATTTCCATTTTCATTCACTGTATTTTGAAAGAGCTGCAACAGATTCTTTGGTGTGTCCCTATTTCATCTTTATCACTGCTTTATTGTAGTAGAGCTTGTTTCTGTTTATTTGGATTCTACTCTTATTGCAGTTGCCTTACTTGATCAAGGCTGAAACACATTTGTTGAATTCATAGTTCATTATGTGTTTGCTATAGGTCCATTTTTTCAAATATAAACAGGGAGAGGTCACAGAACATTTAACTTTTTAAGAACAATCTAAGAGCTTAGTTTTATAACTGCAGGTTTGATTGACATTTAAAGTCTTTCTTTTTAAAAGCAAGATCATCTGGAGGCCATTAAGGTCTGAAGCTTTTAATTTCCCCATTAGATTGATGGTGATTCAAGAGTTTGAATGGGTTAATTTCTGTCTTCATTAATGTTTTGAATAAAAGTAAAGCTCACAGCAGCATGCCTAGAGCTGGAGGCTGTCTAGTTGGTATTAAGATTTCTGGGTTCAGCTGAGATCTCAAGTGTTTGGGAGAGAGAAGCTCCCTGGAGTATGGGGAACGTCTTACTTAGCAAATTTAAGCATCTGCATGTCAAGGTTCCCTAAGGCACTAAGGAATCATGAGGATTTTCTTTGTTTTACCTACAGGTGTTCGTCTGGATCGAGTCCGTGGAGGCCGTCAGAAATACAAGAGGAGACTGGATTCTGAGAGCAGCACTTATCTGAGCTTACAGATCCCTCCCCCAGCTAAGAAGCCATGTATGTATTGGCCTTGAATTGTGGTCCTCTGAGCAGACACTACATTTCTTTTCACTGGCCTCCCAAAATGTACAGCGTAGCAGTTGTCACTTCAGATTCCTGTGTCAGTCAACAGCACTGGAATTTTTCCTTACGATCATAATGTAAAGGTAGATTTGGTGGGCCTAAGGTATAGCTCAGCTGCCATTATTCATTGTACCTAGGGTTAAATACCAGACCTTTCCTAGGAGATTATATAAATCCATTTAGTGATATTTTCATATTTTTCTTTACCTAAGCTATGTTAAAAAAACCAGTCCCATGCTGATTTCTCTTTTCAATACTACCATAGTTCTTTAAACTTTTCCACATCCCACCAACCCACCTCCTTCCCTTGTTGGACCTACCTGAGACAATGGCTGACAACATTACAGCAGGTTCCTGCTTTTGTCATCCCTGTGCAGAGCTGGTTTGGCATAGGCAGATCACTACAGCTTGTGCAGCTGCAGTGTAGTCTTCTCCTGTTGGGATCAAAACCATTACTGAGGTCCTGTGGGCACTGTAGTCATATCTTACCCCAGGAGGTTTCACCTTGTATCATGGGAGATAAAACAACAACTTCTCCTTTGAAATGTGCAGTGACTAAGATCGTCTCCCACTTGCTGGTGGCTGAGCCAGAGAAGATTTATGCCATGCCTGATCCAACCATGCCGGAGAGTGACATCAAAGCCCTGACAACCCTCTGTGACCTGGCAGACAGGGAACTGGTGGTGATCATTGGCTGGGCAAAGCACATCCCAGGTAAATGGGGAATTTCGGGGGTGTAAGCATGAACAGCAAAGGGAGCTGTTATTTATCTCTGTGCTTATCAGTTTTGTCTTCAACCAGGATTTTTTCATATAGTGATACATGGAAAGTACTGTCACACAAAACTGCTTTTGGTGGGCTCTCATAGGTAGCAAACTCCACTGCAGCCAGTGATGTAGGTGCGTAAGTTGATGACTGTGTGTATGTGTGCTGTGGGATTATGCAGAAGGTTTTGATATGATAGAGTGAAGTTCTCTGTTACACCTGGCATTGTGTGGCCCAGTGAAAGCACTTGGGAACTGGCCTTTGGGATGGTATGGTGGACTTTCATGATTTTGTACTACATCAGCATGACCTAGGTCTGTTGTGTTTGTAGATGAATAAATGTTATGGCAGTGACTGGACTTCACTGCTAATAAATAGGCAGGCACACACACACACCCTGTCTGTAGTGGACATTACAGAATCACAGAACGTTCTGAGTTGGAAGGGACCCATAAGGATCATCAAGTCCAGCTCTTAAGTGAAGGGCCTATACAGGGATCAAACCCACAACCTTGGCATTATTAGCACCTTGCTTTAACCAACCTAAGCTAATGTCAGGGTCATTCTTGCCCAGACTCAGCAAAGCTTCTGTCATAGTGGATTCATCACAGAACAAGTCCCATTGTGATAGACAATATGCTATTGTCAGTGAACCTCCAGGCTTCTAGGTTGACAAATCATGAGAACAACTTACTGGTAGTGTGACTGGCCTTGGAAGGCTCACTGACTATATCCAATGCATGTCTGTGTGATTGGGTGGTATAACAAGTGTCTCACACCTGCAGGTAGGGTGGACCAAGACTGAAGGAGCAGCCATGGCCATCAGTGGAATTCTGGGTACAAACATTCGGACTAGGAACGGAAATGCCGCCCCCCTCTTTCCAATCCCACAAAAAACAGATAGGTTGGATTTGTGTGTGGAGAAAGTTAGGCAGGGAACTTAGGGGATATCCTAGGGGTTTACATGGCTGCGTTCCAAAGATTGCTTCAGACATTTACTATGAACAGTGCACTAAAGCTATTAACGGCTCACTGCAGCTATCCCCTGCCTTCTGTCCCCCTTCCTTGCATCAGGAGAACATCTGAGGCTCCACTACAGGGATCATAGGATTTGTTGCATGTTGTCTCTGTTTTCCACTGCATAGGTCTGTATTCTCTTGCTTTACTTATTGGCTTTAAGTTCTTTGTTATTTGGTGAGGCATCTTACCGAGAGTGATCAGACAGTTTAGTTCTCCTATGTATTTTGTTTCCTTTTGTAGTTCCTCTTTTGGCTTTTTGGTAACTGCTTCTCTTTTTCCAGGATTCTTTTTACTGGGACTCAAGAGTTAGTGGTTTTCTGGGCTACATGGAATGTGGATTGTTATGAGGTGGGACTGTGAAGTCTGGAGAAACTTTTTCAGGACAGTGTTTCTGAGTAGAGGTTAATCTTGGTGATGCCCTTCTTACAAGAGATCTGCATTATCTGCAGGGATTACACCCATCACTAGTGCTGAAATCCATGTGGGGCTGATTCATCACAAGTGGGGTTACAGTGGTGATTAGGGAACTCAGCCTGGATTGATCTACTAACCCAGTACTTGGGGTTTTAACAGGAACGGTTTTAATGAAATGCAATTAGCTGCTGCAGCTTTCCAGTGAGGTTCCATTGTACGTTCCTCTAACCTTGGCTATTTCTGTTGGCACAGAGTGCCCTGCTGTAGTTCCCTAGTGTGGGGCAGTGGGATTGCTCAGCTCTGAGTTCCTACAGAGTTTTCCAGACTGGTGATATCCCAGAACAGGAGTATAGGAGAGATTGCTCCTGCACTGTGAAAGGGGCTCTTCCTCTCCTTTCTGAAAGCAGGACATACCTGCTATCATCTCAGATTTCTCTGTGTATTTTTGTTTCATATCAAAGTCCCTGCAACATAGTAACAGGCACAGCCTGGCACAATTCAGACCAGCAGTAGTATTTTACCACAGGACTGTGTGTGCAGGACAAAGCTCAGGGATTGCTAAACAAGGGAGCACTGTTGATAAAAAAAAACATACTAAAAGACAGTTCATAAAAATGGAATAAAACACTCTGTAGTTTTGGAACAAGTATGAAACATACTGAGTTAGGCAGCAAGGGGGCAGAGCAGGGCAGGGCCAGAAGGCTGCCACATGTCTGAGTTAACCATGCCCTGTATTTCTGCCTTCCAAGGATTTTGAACTAAACAGGACATTGCTTTCCATGTGCATAAACTCTTGGTCAGAGAAGGATGGAGAAAGGAGCAACAGTCACATATTCCTGCTTTGTATTCACACTGGAACTAGTAAAGAACAGTGTGGCATTAAAGTCATACCACCCCTTCAGGATCCCAGGTATCAACACAAAACTTCTACCCCGCACTGTTAGCAAATAAAATCAGTAAAGCTTAAACACACTCTCCTATGATAGTAATGAAGCATGATTTAACAGTGTTTAGAAAATGTTATTAGCTCAATAGCCTTATTAGTCATTAGCTCAAAAGCCACACTTAACCAATGTGGAGTTGTGCCCTTTTGTATGAGGCCCCCTCCCTGCTAGTCACTCTCTCCCCATGCTAATTGTCTTTGAACAACATCCAGATTTTCTTGTTGCTTTGATGCAGGGTGACAAGACTTCTCTTGAGGGGTGACGATCAAGCCTCTCCCAGGGTAACTGTTGTGCTATCCTCACTAGGAGGATGATAGTACTAGCACAGAATGAAATATGGCAAGTGGAGTGACAGCAGCTGTGTCTGGAGTGGCCTCAGATCCTATAATTACATCTCCTTTTATTACCTCTGCTAATGGCCCTCCAGGATGACAGAAATGATAATAAATTAACAGAATATGAACTCCACTTGCCACAAATTATGTGACTTTTTTTTTTAATTTGGGAGCTCCCACTGCCAAACCATTGAAATAAAAAAAAAATGTCACAAAAAATAAAAAACCTGAATGTCACATCAGCTATTGCAAATAAAGCAGCTTTTCTCAAGCTGCACCTGGAAAGGAGGGGAAGCATGCATGCAGCTCTATGCTAGAGCCAGGACCTCCTCTTTTGGGAGCCTAGGGATGGCAGTGGTGCATTAAGCACCTTTCAGGATCAGGCTTGAGAAAAGCAGCAAGAAACAGATCACTCAGGGCATTTTCTGGATGTTGGGCCATCAATAGCTCAGGAATGAAAAAGGGTTGGATTCTCACAATTCCTGGGAGCTTAAGACAACAAGGTAATTAAATTTCACAACTAGACATTCCCCAGTGTTAAAATCCTATAATAGCAAGCCTGTGATTTTGGCCAGGTGAAGTTGGGATTTACCTTTCCTGATCTCAACTTTTATAGCACAAGAAAGTTTTATGATTTTCCCTTTACTGTAGTGATTCAGGCATGGTCCTTTAGCCTATGCGTTCTGCATGTGTGAATACTGGAGGAATAGGGTCCTGTTTCTGTCAGACGTTTCAAGTCCAGGCTTGACACCACAGCACTCCCTCTTCACACCTTCCTGCTGGAGCTGAAGCAGTTTGTTGCTGGGCAATACTTCTGGCCAGGGGCTTTCCCAGGTGGGTGGGGCAATTGCAGCAGGCTCTCCTGTTCTTGGCACAGATCGCATTCTCTCCCGTTCTCATCTGCCATAACAGCCTCTGGGAAAGGGGGATTAACTGAGATGCTGGATGTGCAAGCTACTGTTAGGGTTAAGTAATTTTTTCTGTAGCAGAAAAGTTATGAGCCATGCCAGTCCTGGATCCTCTTGCTCTACTACATGACAGTTTCTCAATATTTAACAAATTTTGTTGGCAGACTACAGTGAGGCAATGGTGTAACCCCTTTTGTAATCCATACAGGGAATGAAGATGCAGAAAGGCCACATGACTGACCCAGAAAATGGACTTAAGGCAGCAGCCTAAATGCTGGACTGATCTCCATGGTCAGAGCTAGGAGAGGGGTGACCAAAGGAGGGATTTCAGGTTCTAAAAAGTGCACCAGTGGCTGTGCACAGCATCATTACCCCTGTTTCAGGGCTAATCTCATCAGTTCCCTGTTCAGCAGGCAGAACTAGGGAGACATGATCCCAAGGCTTTGAGCTGCATCAGCCTGCACTTGGACTGGGTCAGGAGGGCTGCATTCCCGAGCAGCACAGTTGTGAGTGCAGGACATAAGGGGCAGAAGGGTGAGGCAAAGGATGAGCCACCCACCTCCCAGCCTGAGCAAGAGGTGGCATTCACCAGGTGTAGGGCTACATGGAGCACAGGCTGTGCTGTACAGGAGCCAGTCTCCCAGTCATGGAGCTGGATTTGCAGCTCCTCTCCCCAGTAGCCTGGACTCCTCTTTAGCTGTTCCCTCTGGCGCTCCTCCCCAATGGTTTATTGATTCTTCCCTTCCACCCACTGCTCCCTTCAGACCTTGCACTCACAGCACGTGACAGCTGATTGGTATCTGTTAATTAATGTGGCCTGGGGCCTCTTTTCTATTCAGTGGCCTGATAAGGGAAATTGGATGTCCAAGGACTGCCAGGCCATTATCACCCTTTGCTTCCCCTGGCAACACAAACACAAAACATGGCGTAGAGATAAATAAATACCACTAACCCACCCTTTTGCCTTCCTATCCCCAGCTGAGATAGTGCAGATAGAAAAAGAGATCCCACAGTCAGTCAATATAGCAATCATCAGCTCTTTTGTTAATTGCCAACTTGATAACAAGAGAAATCAAATGATCATCATGGTGGCTGGCTACGTAAGCCCCGACATGGGGCCAAGAACTGTGAGCAGGGGGGATGTGGGATAAAGGAGTCCAGCTGAGGTTCACATGCAGCCAGCGGGGCTGGAAGGCTTCTGCACAGAGGCTCCTGAGCTCACAGGTCTCCTGGTCATCCCCGAGGCTTAATATGCATCTGGGGAGAAGACTGGCAGGGGAGCTGGATGGAGCATTGCTCTCCCAGCTGAGAAGTGCCTGGGTGTCCCATTCTCTCACAGCCCTAGGAACCTTTGGAAGCAAGGAGCTGCCAAAACAGTCAGTTTCTGCCTGTCTGTGATGGACTAAAGCCGCCTAGAGGGTAGCAGCACACTGCATGGCATCTCTGTAATGACTGTTACAGTGCCCATCTCCCAGGATCTTTCATGGTCTGGCCTTCAAGGGTAGCTGGTATGGAGGGCATAACAGATACAGTTTTCTTTCCCATGCATTCTTTTTTTTTTCTCCCTTGAGGTGGACAGTGCCTTTATGTTTTGTCCTCTCCACTTTCTCAAGTAGACTCTGGGGATGTCAGGGTCTGTCTTCAGATGGTGATTGCTCTTTCTGTATTTGACAAGAAGATTTGGTTCACTGCTGGGTGCTGGTTTCATTGCTAGCAGGTTTGGATATGATTTAGGTACTTGTAAGGCACTGTAAAGGTATTTTTGTCACTGGGTAAGGTTGTTCTCAGAGCTGAGGATGTGGAGATCAGGGTGAGATGAGGAATAGAAGAGGATTCTGTTTATAAACATTCAGCTTTTGAACACATTTTGGTGCTTCATTATGGCTGGACCTTTCCTCATGTTGGCCAAAATATGAGAATGTAGTTTACTTGTAATTCAGGCCTGTGTCATTCCCTCCTATCCAATCAGAAGCCCTCTTTTCTGCCATCTGGAGCTCTTCTCTGCTCTTTGGTCCCAGCTGCAGTATAGATCTACACAGAACAGTGAATATGGTACAAAACAGTTGCTGCTACAAAAGAAACAGTGATCATTGAAAAGAGGTTGTCATTAACCTGGCGCTGCCATATATGCAGTCAGAGAATCAGAGCTCCTGTTTGAGGCTGTTGGTGGGCACGGGAGCAAAGAGAAGGATGAGTGTTTGGTTTGAAGGGAAACTAATGACCTAGAGCCTTTGCTGCACACCCATTTGACCCTGCTTGTCTTTTGCCCTGTCAGGGTTCTCCAACCTCTCCCTTGGGGACCAGATGAGCCTTCTGCAGAGTGCCTGGATGGAAATTCTCATCCTGGGTATTGTGTACCGCTCCCTGCCATATGAGGACAAGCTGGTCTATGCTGAGGACTACATAATGGATGAAGAGCACTCTCGTCTGACAGGGCTGCTGGAGCTCTACCTGGCCATCCTACAACTGGTGCGCCGCTATAAGAAGCTCAAGGTGGAAAAGGAGGAGTTTGTCACACTCAAAGCTCTGGCCCTCGCCAACTCAGGTACAGCCCTGGCCCAGCCAGCCTTGCAATCAGGGAGACTCATGCTGTTATTTGACCTGGGAGGAAACTAGAGCACAATGCCTGAGACTGCTCTGCCTGTGTCATGTAATATTCTCAAAGCTTCTCTCTGTCCACAGAGCAGGACTTTAACTGAAAAGCAGGGAGAAATGAGGCTTACTGCTACTACAGCCCCAGCTATGCTCTGGCCCTGTAGTAGAGTGGAACCAGACAGGGGTGGACTGGCTGTTGGTTTCTGGCAGTAAAAAAAGCCTTTCTTCACTAGCAAGCCAATTCCAGTGCCATGAGTTCAGAAAAGGGGATGTGGGCCACACCTACATCCACCTTGTTAGTGTTGGTCACATACAGTAAACAGGGAAACCTTGGTCCCAGTTTCAAATGTCACCTAAAGCTGTGGGGTTGGAGCTGCCTGGTCCTGTCCTGCAGATGTTCAGTGACCACAGACACTGAATCCCCCTTTAACTGGGAGACAATGCAGATGTGGATTGCAGCCCTCAGTCCTTCAGGCTGCATTGTACAAAAGCTGGACAGACACGTATTTGCTCAGTAGGCCCATCTGAAAGGGAAACTGCTAAAGCTACTGTGTGACAAGGGCTCCCTCTACATCCCCTGAGTCTCATTGTCTCACACTAGATCTTGCGAACCGCATCATGCAGGTCACAGAATTCACCCTTGCAGCCCAGCCTTGAAACCAGTATCTGTGTTTGGCTAAAGCTGCCTTATAGAAAGACACCCTGTGCAAAGCTGGAGGGATTAAAAGAGGGGAAATCTACATCTTCGGTGTTAGCTGACTCTAATAATTAATCGTTCTCCCAGTTAAAAAAAAAAACAGGCACCATATCTTTAATGTCTGTTTGCCTGAGTTCAGCCTCTAGAGACTGGTCTTTGTTGAGCTGTGTCCTATGCCTTTGGGTCTTTTCATACCTGACAGCTTGACAGAGTAAAGTTCCTGTTCCATACTTGCATTCCTTAGCTGTGAATATATTACTTCAAGTATAAGGAAGTGGTCCAGGATGCTGTGAGTCTACCCTATCCTCAACATTTTACACCATTCTGTTCCTCTTTGCCATCCATACACTTCTTAGCAGTAGCAAGTTAAAAATAAAAAAAAAATATATTCCTTACATAAAAATGTTGAGTAGCATCTGGTTTTTTTACTGATCCCCTGTATTTCCACTAGGAAACTCCTCCTGCAGAGATGATTCACCATTGATAGCTACTTTGAGATCTGTCATCTAGCCAGCTACTAATCAATTGAAAGTGTTCTTTATTGATATTGCATAGTGCTAATTTTTTAATGAGAATGTCCTGTGGTCCTAAGCCAAGTGCCTTCTAAACACCCAAGTCCATCATATCTATGCAGTTAACTTTATAAACCAAACTTGTAATCTCATCAGAGAATGAAATCAAGTTTGTTTGACAATACCTGTCTTCCAGAGTATCGTGTTGACTGGCAGTAGAATCACAGAATCATTTAGGCTGGAAAAGACCTTTAGGATCACCAAGTACAACTGTTAAGTAACCACAAAACCACGTCCCTAAGTGCCACATCTACATGTCTTGTATAAATGCCATCTTACCAGTCTTAATTGAACATCACCTTTGGTTTTGCCCTGGTTCACATCAGGCTAGCGTAGAAATTATCAGAGAAGACCTGGGAAAATATGTGCATTATTAGAAATTTTTCAGTCATCTTGCGTTGCTTAAAAATACCAAGACTTGTTAATCATTAACCTGCCCTAGATGGCCTTCAGCCAGCTATTTTAGAACTTTTAAAGCCAAGTTATCCAGCTCTGCTGATTTGGGTGAAGCTTGTCCTAATAGCTCTAATATCTTCTTGCATAAACAACAGACTAAGAAATCTTCGTCGTGATCATGTAACACAGGTACATAACGCTTCTCTTTTCTAAATGAGACAGAAATATTCACGGAGGACTTCCGTCTCCTCTGCACTGCTATTAATAGTTTAATCATCTCCAGGTGAAAAGACCCCCCCCTACAAATGATCATTTTTCTTCTATTTCTTAAATATTTATAAAACTTCTTTACTGTCCTTAGCCCTTCCAGCCATGGCTTTACCTCCTATGTCCTTCACTTCCCTTATCGATTTTCTACACTTCATAACTTTTGATTCATATAAATTGCTATCTAGTTCCCTTTTTCAATTTCTCATATATTGCTTTTTTAGCTCTAATTGCTGCCTTCACTTTGCCACTGAACCAGGATGGGCAGATGGCCAAGGGGCGTCCCTTGACTGTGGAACGGTGGCTTTTGGTGATGTAATCAACTTGTTAAAGAACCTGTCTACCAGGAAGGTCATGGGATAAACAGGGAGAAGGGCTCCTCAGAGAGGCTAAATTGCTAAGGTAGTGGTTGTGACAGGATAAGTGCCACACATTTCTGGCCCATGCTGTGAGCAGAGACACTGCAGGACCTGAGCCTTGGTGCTGTAAAATTCTTCACAGTGCAACAGAAGCACCCTGTGCTATTGTTGCTCACTGTGCTTTCAGGACTAAGCCCCGAGTAAGCCTGCTATCAGGAGTGGAGAAGCACTGAACAAAGAGCAGAACAATCAACACTCATCAGATGCTCTGGGGTTCTGTTTCCAGTGCTGTGGAGTGAAGAAACCAGGGTAAGAGTCAGGAGGTACAGGCATATTCTGAGCTGGATGGAAAAAGCCCCTCTGACTTCACTAGTTTCTCCTCCTGCAGCTAGAAATGCAGCTATGTAGGAGCATAATCCACAAAAATCCTGCTTTCTTATTTGTACAGAAACATACGAAAGTAAAGCACAAGATTTTGTTTTTCACTTTAAAGCTTTAATGAAAGCTTCTCACAACACACATAAGACAGCTAGAATAGGGCAAGTGTATTTTCCTAATGTAACTTAACATTCAACCTTCACATTCTTTTCATACCAGTTCTTTTTCTTAGTGTATTTTTTATATGGGTAAATTTCCAGAGTCTGCACATATATGCCTGCATGCAAACAGCTGATTCCTAAAACAGTAGGAAAGCAGTCTGGGCCAGGCTTCAGCTCCCTTGAGTCAGAGATGGGATTTAAAGATGAGCACTTAGATTAGCACCTGTGCTGCCTAAACCTGCCTTCCCTCCCATATAGATAAATTCTTGAATTTCCCTTATCCCTGCTGGGTGCAATTGCTCATGCAACCCAGGTTCTAGGGACTTTCCTCTCTACCATGCAGTCCTGTGTATATTGACCCTTTGTTTCTAGGAATTCAAACAAATGAAAACAGAAGTGGGAGCTTGCTTGCTCTTCACTAGAGAAGAAGCTGACAATAGGCTGATCTCTGAGTCTTCAGTGTGACACACCAAGGACACACCTGCTGGGACTGGCAGAGATAATTCAAGGGAACTGTCTTTAGTAAGTGCATTTCAGAGAGCTGAGGGATGAATTCTTAATGCCCAGAGCAGTAGGCAAGTCCCAACAATATAATCACCCATTTTTTGACAGATCAGAGGTGCTTAATTCGTTACCCTTCAGAGCCAGCAGTCCTTTTTTAAGTGTTCCTAGATCGTCTTTCCTTAGGAATAAAAATTGATCAGCCTATGTATTGAAGAGCCCTCCAGGTTAATATACAGCACACATTCATTCTTTAATTCTAGGCCATCCCAGGCTGGCCACACTTTTTTTCCTCTTTTTTTTTTTTTTTCCCCAATGCATTAATGCTAAGATAGAGTTAACAAGGTCTGGATCTGGCAAGGGAATGTGTAGCAAATTCTGTACTAATGGGTCCTATGAGGTTCCTGCTCCTGCCAGAAAATGCATGGAGAGAGTTATCTGAGGAGGCAGTGGCCTTGTCCACTCTCACACTTGCCCTGTACCCCATGCCAGCAGTGCTGGAGAATGATTCCTGGCATGAAGCTTGGCTTCTAGGCCAGCTGACCCTCAGGGACATGGTCAGGCAGCCTGCTCCCACCTCAGTGCTCTGACAGCTGTAAAAATTCATAGCTATTGATTTCATAATTAACAGTTTATCAATGCCATCGACACGAGTTCACTGATGGATTGCAAGGAAATTAATCCTGCAATGTTATTTTATTTTTTGCAGTCAGCTGCCAATTTTGAGCTTCTTTCAGCAAAGAGTGATGGGGGTGGGACAGGCTTTGATCTTTATTTCCTAAGTTCCTCTCACTGTATACACTTATTTAGTGCTGTTAAGTCTTGTCACATTACAGAAGCCAGGTGGCAGAAAGGCAGTTTTGGGATTCTGTCTACTGTTACAGCAGCATCAGTACCCAAAACCAGAGCACCCACTTTGACCTGCTGCATGGCTCATTGCCTGGTACTTCTAGCACCTGCTGGGATCTGCAAACTCTGACAGGCTGCGATTACTTCTCCCCCTTGTGCCTCTAGCCAGAAGGACATTAAACAGAAAGACTGGAGGACATTTCCCTGCAAGTTTCAACTTTTGATACTTCCAGTCTCCAAAATGACCTCTGCAACTTGGCAGGAAACAGATCCCACTCATCTTTCTTGGACTGTGCATGGAAATTTTTCAAAGGTGCTACCTGGCTGGGAGAAGTTGCCAGACTGACTTGGCAACATGCTTCTCCCTCCCTGTTTTTCAGAATCAACCTCTGTGGCTAGCTCAAGTCACTGTAGTGACCTACCAGCCCTTCTCTGAGTTCCTTTGCATGGTCTCTTGGACACAAAGTGTAAATGCAGCAAGAACAGTCCTTCCTCAGTAGGCTTCTTGGGAATGCAACCCTTTAATATCCTCTAATTAGCACATTCCTTCTAAACAGCTTCTTAAACAGCTTTCTTGCTAGACATAATATTTTCCCAACTGTTGTAATACTTCGAAAATCATGGATCATAAATACTGTTACTGTAGATGTATCTTACAAAATTCACCATCTCTAATTTGTATTGTATTTGCCATAGAAACGACAACTGTTTCTAGAGAGATTTTGGCACTTCAGCCAGCTTTCTTCCCCTTCACTGCTGTCACACTGGGGAACCCATGTCCTCACATTTGTGTTTGTGAGTGAGGTGAACCAGAGCACTGCCACACTGCAAAGCCCAGGCTGTGGTGGCAGGCAGTGCAACTACATGTGTGCATGTGTGCTTGCCAGTGTCCCTCTGCTCTTGCTTCTGGATTCACTCCCCGGTGGTGGGAATCTTTATCAATGGGTTCGGTATCGATTAAAAGTCTCTGAATAATGAAGGCATGGCAAGAGGAAAAAAAGAGAAAATCTTCAGTGATGCTGTGCCTGGTTAGCTTCTCTAATGGAATCTGTCTGTTCTTTGGTGCTGCCTTATGGCACTATGGCTTATCCACAAGTTTAGCAGCCTGTGTTCAACAGTTTCATAGCTCAACCCTGGACTCAGTCATTCCCACCTGGCTATCTTTGCTGCATAGACACACCAAGGAGCAGCCTCGCCTTGCAAACCCTGCTAGGCCCTCTGACAGCTTGTAGGACTCTCACTGGCAGCCTAAGGGAAGAGGCCTTGCAGGAGGTGTGGGTTTCCTTTATTTAAGCAGGAAGCTCTCTGAGCAGCTGCTGGCAGTCTCTGAAAACAGGGGCATATGCACAAAGGTGGGTCTGGCAACACCCCTGGGCATGCTGGTTGTGACCTACTGGGGCTTTTCTGTCTTGCTGACACCCTGAGCAGCTGCACGGCAATTAGGCAGTTTAGACAGATGAAGCGCTATAGCAGTGTTAATTATTCTTAATGAGATTGCTCCCAAGCGGCAGCACAGCAGCTGCTGCCCCTTGCAGGGTGACTCTCACCATAAGGAGCATGGAGGGCAAGTGAACGTGCAAATCACAAAGGCCCCTGGCCAACCCCTGCACAGCCTTGGAGTAGCTGGCAAAATAGGCAGCGCACAGGGCACATGTGTCACCTACCCCTGGCAACCCTACTGTCCCTGCACTGCAAGGGCAAAGACATTGGGCTGCTGCCAAACTTCATAGCAGCAGCACCAACACCTGCCAGCAAGGTGGTTTTTTCCCCTTAAGAAACAAATCAAATCAGCAACAACACCCCTGCCACCTACCCCTAAGATGGAGGTGTGGGGGAACAACAAAACAAAAAAACCCCAGAACAACAACAGAAAAGAAGGAAAGACAACATCCTTAGCTTCAGAACCATAAAGGATTTCCTTCTTCATGTCTGACTTGTCTGTTTGCTGTCTTTTCTTCCTTCCCCCAGACTCCATGCACATAGAGGACATGGATGCAGTGCAGAAACTCCAGGACCTTCTCCACGAAGCCCTGCAGGACTACGAGCTGAGTCAGCGCAATGAGGAGCCCCGGCGAGCAGGCAAGCTGCTCCTGACCTTGCCCCTCCTGCGGCAGACAGCTGCCAAAGCTGTGCAGCACTTCTACAGCATCAAACTGCAGGGCAAGGTTCCCATGCATAAACTCTTCCTAGAAATGCTAGAGGCAAAGGTCTGACAGCCCCAGCGCCAGCCGACAGTGGCCTGGGAACAAACTAGAAACAAAGATGCAGACAACGGAGTAATCCAAACAGCAGCAGCAGCCACCGCCGGCTTTTATCTCCAATCATTAATTATGGAAGAATTACTTAATGTCTATCTGTCGGCGTGACTGCAGAATCTTGTGTACAGGAGGGGGGAAACTTTTAATCAGTCACCTGTTTCTCTTTTTTTCATTGTTTTCTCTGGGGGAAATACCAGAATATGCTCTTGCACTTGTTGAGGCGGTCATCAGGGCTCAGCCCCTCTGATCAGTGATGCTCTCAGCGCTGTCCAGGCCGCCTGCTCCCCAGCTCCCTCCGCCAGTGCTGGAGGGGGAGTAGGGACAGAAGCAGGAAGAGAGGAAGAATAGAGTCAATATAAACTTTATCTGCCGGTGTTACGAGGGGTCAGTTAGAAAGGGAAGCAGCCATGGTCCTTCTTTTTGTCACCTTTCTGCCTCTAACCATAGAGCAAGATGCTCCTTTGGAGAAGAGTGCTGCTGGACCTCTCCTGAACAAAAAGGCTGCCTCCCAGGCTCCTCTAACACTTGTACATACAGGCCCCACTTCTTACCGGGAAAGATGCTCCTAATTGTGTAAGATATTCTGCGACCTTGTACAGTGTGTCATTAACGCCTGGCTAGTCCCTCCCATGTACAATCCCCGCAGGCCCCTGAAGAGGTAGGATGTATGTCCCTGAGGAAATGCAAGTCTTTCCCAAATGGCAAGAGAAAAGAGCCTGATGTTCTGCTTCAGTGCTGGGTTGACTTGATAGTCTCTGCATCCTCTCCTATGTGGTGCTAACTACAGTTCTTCCACACTTTTCACCCCGTAGTGTATCAAACCTGCCTCTTCAGCTCAGCTGAGTACCATTCCCCTTGCTCCTTGTGGCAGAGAACACAAGGCTTTGTCTGCATGGTTACTGCCCAAGTATCAATAAACCCCAAACCAGATCTTTCCTAGACTTCCTTAAAGTGATAGCTCTTTGCCTCCACAGAGACTTAGTCTTATTGCCAAATTCTAGTTAGGAATCAAGGGCACTGCTTTTCAGAGGAGGCAGCTCTAGAGCCTGAGAGATTACTTTTTTTGTGGCAGCCTAAGGAAATAAATTAGAGGGTGGCATGAAACTCCCAGTGCTCCAACTGCTGTCTTCCCCTGCCTCATCCCATTATCCTCAACAGCAGGAAAAGAGCAAGCATAGATAATACCTGGGGCTGGTAAGAGGTTCTCTTCCTGATCAGAAAGCAAATACCTGACCTTGGGTCAGTGGGAGAAGAACTGGGAGAATGTTTATTTACTCCCCTTACATAACAGGTTCCTGCTATCTCCAGTCCCTGGTTTAGATCTGCTGCCTAAGCCATAACTGCTGCATTCCTAGTAGCCAGAGGGAAATGTAGGTGACTGACAAAACTGACTGCTAGCATTCTCTGAGACTTTATTTTCTAGGTCACTTAGTTTTAAGCCAGCCTGAGCTGACAAAACCTGAGTGTAATGTCTGTGGTCAGCAGCATGGCAGTAGAGGTGAGAAAAAGTCTCTGATCTACATTTGAGACATCACTAACTCTATTGCCTCTATTCTCCTCAGGCTTCCATCCTTTATGTTTTCACCAGGAGAAAGGTGGTGAGGCAGAGGAGTAACTTGCCCCCAGCAGGAAGTCTTGCAAACCAGGGTTGAGGTGTGTGAACAGAGACACACTGGGTGCTTGTTTTCTGCTGGAGCAGAATGTGTCACAGCAGGGCTGTCAGTGCTGCAGAACCCTGCCTGGCAGACTCAGAGACAGGCACCAACTGATGGTGACCTCAGTCAGCCTGCATCTTGTACTTGAGTCAGTTCAGTTCCATCTCCTGTGAGTTCTTCCTATGCTACACAGTCATAGCTACTGTCACTCATGTACTCACTTGATAAAGGAGTTCAGTCTTGCTTCAGGCATATTAGTAAACCAAGAGAGACCTAAGGGGCAGAAGGTGCATGGGAACTGGGACTCCTATGTTCACAGCAGTAGCAATTACACAGTGGTCATGTGCTTTGAGTGGATATTTGTGCTTCTCTCACCAGGTCCCTCCCAGAGGCAGCTGGGGAGAAAATGAGAGGCTTTTTTTTGCAGTCCTGATCCTTGTACCCATCTGTGACCAAGGGACCAAAGTGAAATGCATGCCACCACTACAGAGCCAGCTTGCCACATCTGCACTATGGTAACTCTGGCTGTGGCATGAATGCTTTCACAGATATGCTGGGTTGCTTTATCACCTGGAAGTTTTAACTCACTTGACAATCTTGCCAAGTACTACCCAGCTCAGCTGTGCAAAGGTAGCTGTCCCAAAATGGGCTGAAAAGATCCTAAGAAGCAGTTCTTACTCCGTTGGGCCCCACTGGAAAGGTCACTTATTTACACGCACAAAAACAAACAAACAAACCAACCAACCAACCAAAAAAACCCCACCAAAAATGCTCACCCAAAAAAACCCCAAAGGCTCTTCTAGCTTTGTTATATTTGGACTCAGGCAACTTTCCAGAACAGGGAGGGAGAACTATTTACAAAACATGATTATGGAAAGCTGCTGAGTTAGCTTCTAGCTCACAGAAACTGCTGGCTATTTAGAGTAGGGCTATGGTATGGAGGAAACTCCTGCCTTGACAGAGCAATATAAAGATACCAAATGCATCTTTTTTCAGTTACTTTTTTCTCCATTAAAGCTGCATAACCTTGGAGTCCATGTGAATATCCTCCATTGCTTGAAGATAATAAGCAGGGAGATGTTTGCAGTGCTTCTAAAATAGGATGGGAACTGAACCAGACAGTATTTCGCATATATTAATCTCTTAAAACAAGGAATGCAAACTCTCCCCAGGAACTGGAACAGAAACAACTTCTCTAGATTTAACTCTTAAAAGGCTTGTACCATCCTAAACTGGGAACCAGGTCAGGTCTCTTGACCCCTTCAGACAAGTGCAGGAATCACATACATCTCTTCCCAGTTACTCTGATCTGCTCTGCATCACTAGTACTATCACGCTGCCACTGAAGAGCATTTCCAGCTATGCTGTGAGCTGGGCTTGCAGAGGATGGTAACATCTTAGTGTAGTCCTCTCAGAGCACTTTGAAGGAGGAAATGAAGCTTCAGCAACTGCTTCAGTCTTTGAATGCTCACAGACTCTTATGAAAAGGTCTTGGGATGTGGAAGGTGAGACATGAGCTAGGAAATGGGTTTTGGGTCAATGCTCTTTATGCAACTCATTTGTAATATAGGAGTCACAGAGTCATCATACAGCTGTCCTTCTTCATGGGGCAAAAGATGATGGAGCTTGAGCCTTGGGACACAAATGGGCTCTATGACTTAAAGAAAAACAAGTGCTAGAGGTAAGTGTATCAGTGATGGTGAATAAGTGTGAAGCCCACACCAGAAACAATGGTAAAAGCAGCTCCAGCCCCTGATTTGCATGTGTGGTAACAGAAACCAAGTACCTGTCAGCTACTGCAAAAGGCAGTTCTTCCCAAGTGACCAGCTCTTCTGTTTTAGGCACATTTTTCTCTGGGAACAGCAATGTTTGGCCTGTAATGCAAAACAAATTTCATGGGGATCAATTAAAAGAAAAGGTAAATTACCATACTGAATTTAGGTTTCTGGGGAATCTTGGGCATTACACCTCGCAGCAAAACTGAAGCTACAAGAAATGCCCCCACAAAAAATCAGGACCTTGCAGTATTGCTCATGCTAAAGGGGCATTATTTTTCTCTTCATAAGCTATGTCATCTTTTCTTTTTTAAATTATTATAAGTATATAAAATAAAACATGCTGCACCGGAAACATGTAAGCAGCTATTAGAGGGGAAAGTCATTGAGAAAGACCCTAGAATGTAACTCGTTGAGCTTTTATTACTAATTGGAGCCAAGAAAAAAGAGCTTCCACTTTGTATCCACAAGCTATAGTCAATCATATGGCCAAAGGCCACTCTGTTGTTCTTGTGGCTGGGTTATGTGGAGAAGCCAGAGAGAGACAGAGGCTGTGAGAATGATGCAGGGAGTCATAGACAGTCAGTGAAATAAACAGTATCTACTTAACTATTATCTGCTCCTAAAAAAAAAAAAAGAAAAAAAAAAAAAAAACCTGTTAAATAAATTGTATTCCTGTGGTAAAGGTCATTAAAAAAAAAAAAAAAAAACAACCAAAAAACCAAGAAATAAAACACAGACATGTAAAAACTAACCCAGGCAGAGTAATGTTTATTGTGTAATATTTAGGGGCTGGTGTGGGGGAAGGCATGATCTATGGGTGCTGCAGGAGCGTAGGAGAGCCCCATCCTCTCACTTAGAAATGCTCATTTGGTGTTCTTCCATTCCGTATTAAAAAAAAAAAAATTCTCAGCAAGCTTCTGAGTTTTTGTGAGATGAGATTTGCTGAGGACATGTTAAGACTGGCACTGTCAGTCTCTGCCATGGACCAGTCTCTTCCACTCAGCCGTTTTCTTCCACATTCGACACTTCACTGATGCAAGGAATAACCAGGAGCTAGCAAGGAAAAAAAGCCTTGAAATTGTTCCAGTGAAAAACAAAACCTCTAATCATGAAATAGACCGCTGGCTTAAACCCAGCAGTGACATCATGAGTGTTGCAAGCATAACAGCAGCTGCACAGTGCTGAAGTCATGGCATTTGTATTGATCAAATTGTATTGGTCAGGCGGTGCAAGAGGGAAAGCTCATAGCTGCTTGAGAAAGCATAAGGAAATGTGCTGTGGTAATTGGGTCAGAGATGTGAGAATCAAGGACCCAGGTTTTTATTCTACCTCTGATTGTATCGAATACAGACAGCAACACACTGTGTTGAAGCACCTCCATCTCCACATGCACCAATAAACACCGCTAGGGTCTTTCTTCCAGGCAATGGCACTCACTGGGGTGATGCATCTAAACCGAGCAATCAAGAGGCGTCTTGGTCTAACCTAGGAGAAGGTGGCTGAACAAATCGTGGCCAGTAGGAAAGTTCATGGGCTAGAAATGAGCCTGAATGAAAAAAAAAGGATGAGCACAGAGCTGGAGAGGGAGGTGAAACATGACAAGGTTCTTCTGCACTTACAAGAGCTACCGCCAGCCACATCACCAGCATTCTGACTGTGACAGGCTCAGTCTTTGAACCAACACAGTTCCCTTCCAAGTTGACAGCTCACAGCCCACCTACATTGCATGCGTAGGTTCTCTGAAGGTTGTATCTGTTCACAGCAAGTTTGGATTTGGCCAATACAGTAGGACTTTAAAACGGACTATACTTCAGGTTAAATATAGCACAGGGTTGTCGATCTGTGGCATCGAGAAAGGCAGTAATCTTGGGGTTCTGAAAAGTTCATGTGGCCCTGGAGCTGATGGTAAGGGCAGCCAGAAGACTATAGAGAGCCTGCGCCCCATTCTTCAAACACCATTCAAGGATCGTAAGCATTCCTACATCCCTTACTTCTAAAGTGGAAGCTGCCTTCCTGACGTTTCCTGAGAGCCCTTCTTTGTCTAGATGTTTCAAGGCTTTCCTTATTTTGCTGACTACTTTTCACTCATACTGGAATTAAAAGGGTGAGGGAGTTGTCTTCATAGTAAGCACACAGAGCTTTGGAAGAAACCGAGGGCAACCTGATGTCTTACAGAAGAGTTTCAGAGGAAATACTAGGAAAACACTCTATTTTCTCAGCTGTGGAGGGAAGAAGGTTTGTTTAGTAATCAAAATTTAGTTCTCTAAACACATTTTTCTACCCCAAGTTTAAGGCATGTTTAACTTTTGGGATATGTTCTTAAGTTCCAAGTGTTAAGACACAATTGCAGTAGCTTTTTGTGTCTACCTACATGCAAAATAAAATGAATACCAGCAAGAGAATTAAATGATCTTTAAGGTCTTTCCCAACCCAGGCTATTCTATCATTTTATGAAGATTTTTCACTTCCAGTAACAAAAAACTGGAGAGCTTGTGTTGCGTGCCTGGTTTTCTTTCCAAAGACATTTTCTCCCATTGAGCCTATTTGAAATGACACCATGGGAAAAGTGGAATGCCTGCACCTGGGGAGTAGGAAGACTAGCCTAGCAGTGTGCTGGGGTGGCTGGGAGAGACAGAGGCTGATAAGCAGCTCATGTGAGTTGGGTTTGGAAAGCACAAAGATGGTTCAGCAAAACACAACAGTCCTGATCCAAAACACTGCTGCCAGCTGGCCAGAAACAGCAGCCTTGCTCCAAAAGAACTGTATCCAGCAAGTCTTTTTACGTTAGTGCTAATCAGCTTTGAGAGGGCCATCATGCTTCTGGTCTTTGTGTGCTTCCTTCCACAGGGCTTGAGCGAGGCTAAAAAAGTCTTACAGCTCTGAGAGTAGCAACATCCAAACAAGAAGTGAAGTCACAGGAAAGATCAGAACTGGTCAGAGGCTCAAAGCATATTTTGCAAGAAAAACGGAAGACAACTGCTGCCACTGACACATCACAGATTTGCAGTGCTTCACAGAGCCCTTCATAAATATAATGAGTCACATGCCTACTGCAACCATCTCTTGGCAGCACACACAACATATGCAGAAATGTCTGTGTTGATTGAAACCACAAACCCATTTAGACCAGGGCCCACTCTGGCCAGCATACAGATGATTAGAGAAGAAAGTGAAAACATGGCAAAGAGGTATAATTAAGTAATTTAAGGCCCAAAGGCTACCTGAACTATAGATATGTGGTCTTTGTATTTAACACCCCCCAATGATTTTTCTTACATTAACTTCTCCAGTTCTGTTTTCAAACACAAGCATTTATCCTTCACAGAGCCCTGCAGCAGTGAGTTCCATGGATCACCACTCGAAGTATCTCCTTTGCCTGCTCTGAGCATGCCATCACCTCACCGTATTTCATGCTCCTACAGCTTATTTTAGAAGAGAAACAGTCCTCTGATTACTTTTCCTTACCATGCACAATCTTTTGTGTCTCTTGATTGCACCCACGGTTATTTCTTTTCAGGGAGAAAGTACAGCTGCCAGCCTTACCCTTTCACTGGGTACACCCTGCACCAATTAAGTTAGGAAAATGTGATAATGAGAAAGGCAAATGGCTGCCTTCCACCACCTGATCTTGATGCTTTAAAGGCAAGTGCAAAAACCTAGTCAGTATCTGAGATACAAAGACAGATACCGACCTTTCTGTAAGCTATCTACACACAAATGTACACACTCATTGCATCTCTTAGTTATGCTTTCAGTCACAGCACTACTGGAGTTCACCTTTACCTTCAAAATAACTTAGAAACAAGATTAGTCTATTTAAACAACATTTTGCTAACAATAATAACAGGTTGGAATCCCTCCTCCTTTACATGGATCTAGTCTTTTCCCGAACATCTTTTTTCTCTTTTTCATCCATCTAAAAAACAGAGGAAGCTAAAGAGGCACCTTGGCCTTTCTGTGATACAATCCTTTTACTATAACACAGATGAATGTTTTAAAACCAGAAGATTTTAATGCATTCCTTGGTGTATTGAATTAGATAATGTTTTAATGTATTCCTTTCTATTACACAATAAGAAGCTGATTCCTGTTTAGAAATTCCAGCTTAATTCAGAAATGCCACACTTACTTATCTAAATGCTTAAAATCAGGCTCATTGACTGTTCTATTAAAAAATCTCAGAATCAGGTGCATTATTTGGATGAATGAAAGTATACCTTTTGTTCTCTGATTTTAAGAAACTTGCATTACATTTTCAATAAGATTTATCACAGATTCCCAATGTAACTCTAGTTGTTGAATAATAAACGGCAGGGCAGTAATCAGATAAGGAGAAGCCAGGACAGTGTAAATTCAAATCACTTTGCCTAAATTGGCCAGAATCAACACAGAACAAGGATGCATTTAATGGATCAGTTAGAGTAAAGCATATAAATCATATTTTTGAGAGGGGTTAATTTGCACCATATGCCAATTAAGTCAAGTGCAATACATAAGTTATAAATAATCTCACTGGAATGGAGAGTGTTATATTTGGAATGAAAACGATTTAACGGAAGCCAAAATTATAATCACCTTCAATAATTGCACTTCCAGCATTGTAAATTCTTTTCCATCACAACACTGAAAGCAGTCAATGCTGCAAGTGATTTTCTATTACCATTTACATTATTAAACTCAAACACATTAACCAAACTCTTGTTTATATTTTTTGTCAGCTCTAAATGCTACTACAAATCAATGATCCTTTGAGTCAGTCTTAGGAAGTACAGTTTCATCAGATATTTTTCAATCTAATGAACCCTTGTAACCAAGCCTGAGGTAATCACTTACTAACCCCATTGTTTTTGTCATTACATCATAAAAATTCATCAGTGTCCTAAAGGACTAATGCTCCCAGCATTAGCACAGATGTCAGCTTTTCAGGGTGCTATCCCCCAGCTCTTCCACTGCCTTGAGCCCTTCTAGCTCACTTTTCTAGCTGCAGAAAATCTAAATTGTTACTGCTGCTTCTACACATTTCTTCTTTCCATTGCAGGTCTGTTTCTCTTGATGAGATTCCTGCTATGGTCTGTCCTGTTTCCCTTGCTAATCTTTGATATACTTTTGTTTCTTTGCTGCTGGATGATCTCTCTTTCTCATGGCTCTCTCATCCTGTCCTGTTTTGACACACTGACACACTGGTGAGGAGGCCACCAGTGAATATCCAGTCCCGATCACACCAAGCTTCTCCAAACCCCTGGCAGAATAGACTGTTCCAGCTCCCTTAAAAACAAGGCCCCTATGGCTGGCAGCCAGCTCACTGTTCTGGATGCCTTCCACTTGGAAGAAGGGTCACTCCAGCTAACAATGCCTATTGTTCCACATTGCTGAGGCTTTTCTAAGATGTTCTGGCTTTCCAGTCCTGCAAGGAATACAATACCACCCAAATGACACTCATCAAACCAAGGAGAATGCTACAGGAGGGCATTTTTCAAATGACACTGTTGATGCCATTTGGGCCAGGTTATCCTGCCTCATCGTTGTCAAGCTTATGTTTGCAAACAGGAATGAAGTACAGGCCTGAGACAGAGTCCACAGTCAGACTACATCAGAGCAGCTTCTGCAGCAGCTCCAGTTAACTAGGCAAACGAAACCAAACCAAACCAGAGAAATACCACACTCACCTCAGGCTCCACTGCACAACCCAAGAGAACCTCAAAATTGTGCTGGCATAAGCACTGGTGTTGCCAGGGCTTTAACTAGCAAAACTGTGTTCACATGATGCTGTGTTTACCTGGTAAATAGTTATTAACCCAGGCTGAGTTACAGCAATTATAGAAACACCACCAAATTCACACTCAGTGATCAAAGAAAATAAAAACATTTTACAAATAAATCATAAACACCTTCTAAATAGGCCTAGAAATGTAAACATGAGAGAAACAGCCAGTAAAAAAGAGCAAAGCCTGCCTGGCCATACATTGAGCTCTGTTTCTCAGCTTGCTTGAATCAGGAGACCATCTTGCCTTTTCAAAAGAAAAAAGAAAATGCCTGGACTAACTTAGGACTGGTTTACTCAGTCATATGTAAATGAGCAAGTGGACAGGCAAATAAAATGTTTAGGGTTTACTAAAAAAGGCTAAGGCTATTATAATAACTATAAAAATACTATATAGAATTCTAATTGATAGATAAGCAAATGTTACACCATTTTGCAGCTTCCCTGAGCCTGCCAGCCTGTGCTGCGAGCAGAGTAAAACTGTGTGAGAGGAGGAGAAGCTTCCTACCCTGAATGTGTTCTGAACTCTGTAAGAGAGACTGCAGCTGGATAATGCCACTGCCCAGCACACTGAGCCATTATAGCTCAGCACTCCCTTCTGCCATCCATTGCCTATTGCAAGCCCTTTGGGCAGGAGACTTCTTTTCATTCCATGGCTGCTCACTGCACACAAAACAGGCCCCGGCTCACGTCTTCTTCCCTGGGGCACGGAGCTTGCAAATAAGTATATCCTAAAAAGTGGCTGAAACCTAATATAAGTGATGCCTGGGACCTCTTAAATTGTGGGACACTTAATTGGGTGAATCAGCTTGGACTAGGACTTGAAAACGGTCTTCAAGTTTTGTTTTTCACATGGAACATATCCACAAAAGAGGGCATCAATGACTCATTCCAGAGTTCGTGATTTCCCTGTGTCCCAGAGCACGTTGCTAAGATGCTTCCGTTAATCCTTTGGACATTCTCAGAAACAAAGATAGCACTAGGCTACCTACAGCTGCCTGACTGCTGTGTATGTTATTTATTCCAATACTAGGAATAACTAACTTCCCCCCAAGCTGTCAGTGAGACACCATGCTAAGCACAAACACTGTCACCTCCTTGTACCAGGTTCCATACTCTGCTGGTTGCATTTATTCTCACACAGGTCATCACAGCAAATGCTCATTTCACTGCGTCTGGCCTGCACCCTTCACAGCACAAGTTGTTCATCTGGCAGATAAGCCTTTCTCTTTTCAAAGATCAAAAAAGTCAAAGAACAGAAACTGCTACAGAAACAAACTGGGCTATGTCTATAAGTAGCTGCAATTCAGCTGTGACACGCCAAAGGAGAGCGACTAACCTGCGCTTGGACAATGTTTCACAAGGTGAGCAGAGCTGGCTAGACATCTTTCACAACTAGTCCTGGGGTCCTGGTGACTTCTCAGCCATGATGGAGAAATGAAATTATCGTTTCTTCTACACACACTCATCAGGCAACTACATGTCCGGCAAATCAGGAACACACGGTACTCTGAAACAAACAGGAGAGAAAAAAATATGATGATAACACAAAGGGAACACATTAAGCAGCATTGCAGCATCTCTGTGCTTCAGACTTTGCTGAGGAATCAAACATCCTTTGCAGTTAGCTTTATGCTTCACAGTTACTGCTGCTAAGCAGGTTAAATAAATAATCTCTCCTCTGTTACTTCTCTCACAGGCCCCAGTCTCCAGTCCTTAATGCTAGTGAGGAGACATGGACACAATATTATTTCCCTACCAGTCCACACCTTAGGTACCATTTTATTTTCTGCTGGATCATTTCAGACCATGGATTAGAAAGGTTCCCACTCATACATTTTGAGCTTTCAAGGAAAAGAGTGAGAGAAGGACAAAACTAGAAAAACCCTCACATGATAGAGTTCATTCCTTACCTAGTTGGCATAACTAGCTTTGCTGCTTGTTTTCGTCAGCCTGGCAGGAAACCATAGTCATGAAGATTTTTGCCCTCCCCTCACCACCAACCCATGCATCAGTGAGAGCGCAGGGCACAAATGGGAGGCCAGTGTGCTCCTGGCAAAAATGAGAGAAGCAATCATTAACAATGGAAGAAATTAAAGTCACCTTGTTCCTTACCCCAGCCCTCAATATGATTCTGTTCCTTCTTTTCCTAAGGTGAATCTTGAATGATTTCTCTTGGTTTGCAATAGATGCAGGAAAGGAAAGGGAAGTAAAAATACGTAGTGAAAGTGAGAATGAGTCAATTCAGAGCTTCAGCACCAGTGAAGGTAAGACTTCCTGAATGCATCAGTGAAGCTTAATCATAACCCTACTTACAGAATGGGTAGAAGGCATATATTATGTGTTTTATTATTACTTCCAGACAAGACAAAAATATTAAGTGGGATGAAAAAAGTTTGTCTGAATAAGGCAGGCAGAGCTCTGCACTCTTCAAAGCCAACAAAAAAGCTGAAAGATATTTTTCCCATTAGCAGGAGATTTCCCCATACTCTCAGCACATGCTTTGTTCTCTGGGAATCATCACAGAATCATAAAATGGCCAGTGTTGGAAGAGATTATAAAGATCCTCTACTTCCAACTCCCCTGCTGCGGGCAGGGACACCTTCCACTAGGTTGCTCAGAGCCCCATCCAAACCAGCTGTGAACACCTCCAGGGATGGGGCATTCACAGCTTCTCTGGGCAACCTGTTCCAGTGCCTCACCATCCTTGCAGTAAAGGATTTCTTCATAATATCTAATCTTCCTAATATCTAATAATCCCTTTGTCTGAAAAGCAAAATTCAACCTATTGCTCCAAATCTGTGTTATGACAGCCAGGAGCAAAGAATCCAAAGCATAAGGAATGAGGGATGTTATATACAGAGTAAGGAAGTTCTAGGGCTGCTTCCCACCAGCAAAAATTGTGAAATGTAGCTCAACCTGTATGAACTTGTGTGAGACACAGGGTGCCTCCTGCTCCCACATTCATATGTTCCTAGTACTCTTCTTTGCAGAGAAGAGATGGCTGTGTCTCTGCAACACAAAAGAAAGTGGAGAAGCAGGCCTTAAAGACAAGTATTTATCCAGACATCAAAAGACAGTGCTTTTCTGTGCCAGACCCCACCAGAGAGAGACCCACTGGAGAGACCTCTCTCCTAGAATTACCCTTTTCAAGTAATGAAGATGAGACACCTTCTGAGACTGAAGTGTCAGGAGAGAAGATGATCGAACAAACTGCTAAATAACAAATAAATCACCAGCACAGTATGCTGTGTACATTCAAGAGATCTGTAGGAGTTTGGAATAGAAGTGGCTGAGCTACTGAAGACATGAATTCTCTCATTGAAGTCAGCTGTTATACCGGAGTAATGAAGGGTAGCAAATGCTGTAAGTTGTTCTAAAAAAGGCATTTGGGATGATCTGGCAAGTCACAGACCACTGAGCTTTACTTTGAATCAGGTAAATTGGTTGAATTACCAAGTAAAATTAGAATCACAGGGAAGGACTGGCATGAAGAATTAATTTAGTTTTGCTCCAGTGTCCTTGCCCTCTTTCCACTGCTCCTAACTACATTAAAAGTCCTGTTGATTCTTCTGAAGTCTCCTGCTTACATCATTCCTCATTACTTTTTGTGCATTTGGCTATATCCTACAGAAGAATGGCTTTTTGTCTTCCCTCATTCCATTTAATTTTGTCCTAGGAAAAACTGTGTAAGCAAATATTTTTATTTATTAATGTAAGAACTGTATTGCCATTGTGGGCACTGCAGAGAACAGTGTCAATAGCAGAAATCATACCTGATGTCCCAGTGATCCACCATCCATCTATCACTTGTCCCAGTCTTAACAGATGAGAACTGTATACTCCAGGAGGGCAATTGTTTAAACTGTGTTTTACCATGTGAAGACCACACAACAACATGAAAGAACATTTTAGCCAATAGTTTGCTACACGAACCCTTATATGATGCCTGATCCAGATGGAGCCTTAGGATGCAAGGAAAGGCCAGATGACCTCTTCAGTTTCCTTGGCAAGATACACTGAAAAGAATGATCCAGGAGGTGTCTCCGTTCTCTGCCTGCTTCAGGATTTGCTTTTATATTGCAGCACAATACTATCTCTTCTCTACTGTTCTCCTCCATACTACAGAGAACAAGTAGTAGGGAGAAAGCAGCAAGCTATGAAAGATGCTGGCCAAGGCATGGCCAGGATATTGAGGGCACAGCCAGGATGTGATGAGCCAGGAGCAGAACGTGTGATAAATACTCAACAAACTGGGAGCAGGGGAGCTTGAAGCAGAAGACAAAAACCAGCATGGGTTTCTTCTGGGACAACCAGGTGATATGTCTAGGTTCCTACCTGTGGGGAAATATCAGAGGCTAAAGGCAGAGGGATCCCAATTAGAAAACCCAGAAGCTCTGGTATGTGCCCTGCAAAAACCTAGATTGGAGGCACAGAGGCACCCAGACTCAGGTGACATGCCCTAAAAGTGCACAGCAGACACTGTTACAGTTTCAGGTGTTCTGTTTAGATCTTAGCCCGGTGAGTATTTGCAAACACACCCTATCTTGAGTAGTAATTATTGACTTAGATCAGTTTACGATTACAGAGAGCCTAATAAACAGTCCTTACTTCGGCAGATTTGCTTCTGGTACAATAATTACTGCAGAAAATCACGTTTACTTAAGTAGAAACAAAACAAGTTACCAGTTTTAACAGTTTTTATTATTCAGACAGAGCAGATATGATTTTACCTAATTAATACTTCTTCACGCAGTCCCGTGTCTGAAAACTCCACCCTGAGGAAGACACAAAAGAATCGCATTGATCCGGTACCACTTTAGCTATTTTGCATATTCATTTTCTAAGTACTTAATGTTTCTAACACCTAATTCTGTAAGCGCCAAATGTCACTGAGTGGTTACATTAATGAACATGATAGACAGTAATTCATACTAATTAGCCATATCACTTGGATCAAGCTAACTTCAGTGTTTACTAGGACACTACCGTAGTTAAATTGTTATTATAATTTCACTTCACATTTTGTTAAGCATTCTGACTTAACAATTTTCATAACTATCATGACTTTTTTATTTCTAACTAATAAATGAGGGTCCCAGAATTTTTCTGAATAAACATTAGCTTCCATTCATCCACATGATGGCAATGCATTCAAACTCCTAAGGTCTAAATTTCTCTGTTTGGATTTCTGGAAAATTAGGACGCCCGCTGCAAGGTCACTGCAATGCTTCCTTTTCACTGTAGTCCAAAGTCCAAGTGGGTATTAGGATTTATAAAGCTTATGGCTTTTATGGCTTGGGAACTGGAGCATCTCTGTTCTTGCCTCTGAGTCACCATGCACCTGATGCCTCAGTAATCCCCAAGAGGTTTGATGTACCACAGCACTGAACAGCTATAATTACTTCTGGAAGCCAGCTGCCATTCAAGTAACAAAGAAGCCTGCAGAGTCGTTCCCCCAGCCCACATCGCTGAGCACTTGGACCATTTGAATACAATATTAAATAGAACAAGACATGGGCAATATGTTTTTTTTGCAAAGCGGAGCTTGTCACATTTGCAAAATTAATATGGTGTGGCAGGAGATGAAAGGGCCACCTTCGCCAGGGAGCTCCCATGTCTATCGAGCCAGACAGCGTGAGCCCAATAACGAAGTGCCTAGTTTTGCACAACCATGAAGTTTTCAGACACTGAACGGGCAACCAGCAGTACCTGGCAAGTCCTCTGAAATAAGCACAAAGATGAGAAGGTAATGTTAGGAATGAGTGAAAATGGGTATTTCCTGCTAAGCCTAAGCAAAACTTTTCTGGGTCTTGCTGGAGCACTATGCCAACAGGCCTCTGAATTTTGCTGAAGGTGTTAAGCCCTCAGTGCAGCAGGATGTGAGCATCTGCAAGGCAAAGAGCACTGGTAGCCCCTAGGAGCCATTCCTTCGGAGACCTTTAGACGGTGTGTGTATGAGATTTTTATTTACTTACCCTCCTCAATGATCCCTGCACCCCAGGGACGAAGGGAAGGACTGAGTGCCTGCTCTAAGGAACCAGCAGCCTAGATTACAGGTAAATACTTGCCACTGTTTTAAGACTGCTACTTTTTGGGCAAATTTCCTTTTGTTTTGAAGGAAAGGGAACACTTAGGATATAAAGAAGAAAAAACAACTCCCACTTTGCAAAGCATGCTGCAGTACCAGCAGTATCACCACAGATTTAATTTTGTTCCTTTTGCCCTTCTTCAAGTAGAAGTTAACCTCCCTCACTGCCTCCCTTGCACACTCTCCTCTTCAGAGAAACACACGGCTCAGGACACCACCTCCAAATCAGAGCTTCACTTTGACACACCCTGCTAATAACATTGCCAGTAGAAACATCCCCAGTAACAAAGTGTGGCATCTTTTGCTTCTTTGGACAATGTGCAAGGTGGATTTTTTTATATGCATATATATGGCTCTGTATGTGTGTGTACACACATAATAGATACATATAATACATACATATAGTATGCATCTTACATGTGGATAATACACACATATATTCAGTGCTCCGCAGGTGTCAGTCAGCTCATGTATTCCCAAGATAGAGAGACACTAGTGAATGTGGGGGGAGGCTACCCTGAGTCTGAAATCTGACCAGGAAAGATGGTTTGAAGGAAACACAGGAGGCTTCAGACTATGTACCCTGCACAAGTTTGACCTTGGTGAAAGTCCATCAACTGTGTGACACTGACCATGCAGCCCAGAACTCTCCACAAGCAACTTCACAAGATAAGACACACAGCAGGCTTTAGTCTCATTTCCTCCAAACATAAGGTGGAGTCAATGACCTTCTCCTTACCCCACTTGAGTGTCCTCTTTGAGAATGAGAGAGTCTGTTTTAAGAAAGGGAAGGTACATCTATGCTGGTACTGGGAATTCCATTGAGTGACAGGGAGCAGTTCTACAGCAATTGCTTTGTTTAAAATGCAAAATGTGGATGTGTTTAGAGGAGGTATCAGCATCAATCACTGTATGTAAATACTGCCTGTGGAGAAGAGCTTCCCCTGTAAGTCACTCCTCACTGCCCTAATCGAGTTAGCACTAGTGACTGAGGGCATGTTAAACGCTGATGGGCTGCTGATAGTGCTGTCCCAGGAGAAGATTAATAAAAGGCAGCAGGAATGCTTAGCCCCAAGCTGGGCACCAAGTCAGAGAGGGGGGCTCTGGAGGGGGGAAGAACAAGGGTCTCTTTCTGTCTAGCAGCTGTTGGCCATTACCACAGACACACAAAAAAGCAAAACTTTGCAGCCCTCCCCCACAATCATTAGCACACCTGGAGGGGAAGGTCAGCACAGACCACATGCACTGACTGGAACAGGTGGCATTGCTGACTTGTGGTTTGTAGTCACAGGAGAACGGATCCATCAAGCAGAGGTAAAAACCCATGCAACTCCACTGCTGTTAAGCTTAGATGTACCTAAAACAGCAATCTGCATCCAGCCTAGGGACCCACAAACTGTTACAGAGAAACAATGAAGGATTTCTTTAGCATGTCATGAAGAAAGAGTGAAACATATTGCACACGGGTCCCAACAGTCACCAGGGAAAGAACACTGCAACTCTTGTGCCAGCTCTGCAAGACAGATGGTAGCAGACCTGCAATGGCCATAGGCAGTGTCTGGCAAGGTGACAGCATGCCTCCCAGCATTGAACTACCTGTGACTGCATGGGAATGGTTTTCAGGTGCTGGTGATCTCTATCCAAGCCACAAAGGCAAGGCTCTGCTTGGAGTGAGTAGTACCAACTACAAGTGAACTTCAGCCCTTGTCCTGTCCTGGCAGATGAACTGTAAATTCTGCTAATGATGGTCATCAACATCATTCCCTCTCTTTCTCAGCAGCCAGAGCAGTAGGAGGAGACTGGGGAGGCTGTGGATGTTCTCAGTGTTCTCAGTGCTGAGAGCAGAAAATGAATGCAGCACTGCTAGCTAGGTTGATAGCAGTTTTACTGCATACAGATCCCCCTTCTATTACTTGTCAATTCCTAAGTCTCCTACCTTGTCACCTTCTCTTCTCCCATCATCACCTTGGCCACATCACCCACCTTGCTTCCTGCACTATGTTGTTAACAATAGTTTCCTTCTTCTCACAGACTCCTGTTGTAGACTTCTGCTGAGCTCCTCTTCCACCATGTTGGCCCTGCTCAGAACTTGAGTTATTGTCCCATCACTCCTATATATATGAGATACTGTCAGCATCTTGAAGAGGGAGAATATTCTCTTTTAGTTATCTGTAAAATGTTCAGAACATTTATATTGCTCTATAAATAAGGATAGTAAGAGTCTAATGCTGGCAACTCTGGCAGATGTATAGGAAAAGGATGACAGCCTGCACATGGAATGAGATCATTCTGCTTACTGGAAGACTTCATACCATAACTGTCTTCTGCCTGAGGTTCAATACCTATCAAAATCTTTCTTAGTCTAGCAAGAGCAAAGCTAGTGCTGTGTTAGGGAGCCAATTTAATGCCACAATTCTCAGCACTGTACATCTGACTGGCAAGAAATACAGAATCACAGAGTTCATATGAGAAATAATGTCCAGATGAGCTAGACAGTGACGTGAACTTTTGTTTTCCTAAAAAACACCTAATACTGTAAGGCCAACCTGGTCCATGAGGAGCTTGACATCAAAGAACGTGCCACCATCCCAGCTGCAGATTTGTACTGTATGCCCTTCTAAACCACTGAGAGGACACCAGACCCAGCTCTCCCACTACAGGAGCTCACATCACTGAAAACCTCACAGAGCTGGCCCTTCTGCAAGCAGTCTCACCATCTAAGTCTGACTCCCTAAGGTGGCTGAGGAGTCCCATACAGGGTGTACACAGTAATTCTAGAAACACAGTACAATGCTTGTAGGCTTCCAGAGGTGAGACTTACTGTTACTGCTGAAACAGGAGTGAGATTGGGGAGGGGGAGGAGAAACAAATCCTTCAGTACAGTTCATGTTTACACCAATAATGGTAGCAGTGTGCTGCATACCTCCAGCTCCAAACTATATTTTGCAAGCTTCAGGTTGCTTTTATCTGAAAACATTGCCAGAGCAGGAAGGAAAGGGTGAATGGTAAGTCTCCTTTCTTCATTCTGTCATCTCCAAGACCCATCAGATACTTCTACTTCTCTCAGCTTGTCCAGAGAAACTGATGTACCATTGATCTGCAGTTAGAGGGCTGCTTATGGATTATTTTGGGGCATGGATACAAAACAGAAGATGGCAGGATGCTCTTTCAGTTATGTGCTAGCCCCACATATTCCACAGCTCTGACACAGGCATGCTATAGCCCAAGCAGCTTTGAGAGACTTACTCAACTGAAGGGTAGGAATTTTGCACACTGCATCCCTTTCTCCATCTCTAGTGTTTGAATGCTTACATCCTTCTGCAGATGCCAACTGTAGAAGAGTTCAGGATCAGCTACTATCTCCATGGAATAAAATAAGGTTACTATCAGCTCTCCAGTCCATGACTAGAGCTGCTCTTACAAAGCCCAAGAGCTAAAACCCAGTCAAACCATCACCATTTGTCACAGCAGGAGTTTTCGGGGGCAGAAAGGATCCTGTGTCTTTCCTAGTACTCAGTGGACAGTTTATTTCTGGCTTACAAGCAGTTTCCCTAGGGCAGGAGTGGAGTGGGAGCAGAAAACCTAACATAGGGGGAGGATGAGTGAGCAGCAGGTTCTGGCTTTACAAGAGAATGATAAATGATAACAGCATTAGGAAGAAAACCAAACATCTTTCATGCTGTCAGAGCAGTGAAACCATCACACACCAAGATGTGGGTACAGGGCAGTGTGGGTGCTTTCCAGAGAAGCACATAACTATCAAGTTACTTCTGCTCTGAGTCAACAGACTAATTCAGCTTCCCTTGGTTCCTGCTGACAAGGGCAGGGGCAAAAAGGGGTAATTATTTCTCTCCAGTGAGCCAAGAGGTTCATCTGCTCCACAGTGCATCGAATTCAACAGACAGGGTCAGGCCAGCATTGGATGCAGAAGGCCTCTGAGAGAATGTGGAGTGCACAGCTCTAGATGATCATGAACTTCTTCCCACACCGCCCTAGTATGTACCAAAGAGTCCTGTGGGACACTATCGTAAGACAGATAGGAAAGAGCAGTACAGATGAATACCACATTGTCCAGTATCATTCACGGTGTTCTCCCAGATTCCGACTCTACAGAAAGCTTTGCATTCCTGCAAATGAGCATAAAAATCCCTTTCTGGGGCTTACCTCATCTTCGCAGGAGGAGGTCATCAGGGCAACTGGTGGTAGCTGGTGAAGGCAGGACTGCCAAAGCAACCACTGCTGTCAGGCTTTGTGAGGAGCAGGTTCAATGAATTAGTCTTCTGCTCAGGGCAGCTGTCCTTCTTGTAGTCCAAGGCCTGGCAGTGAGGAAAAGATTAATGACCAGCATAGAATTAAGGATGGGATGGGATATCATTCCCAGTTTTGTTCTTACCAGTTCCCTATCATCTTCTTCTATGCCAAAAGTTGGCCCTGTTCCCACACCGAATCAAACAGAAAGCATGACAACCAGTGAACATATGTGCAGAAACCGGGAAGGACTTTCAAGCACTACTGTTCTGACAGACTATTCCTCTCAATGTCAGGTGGCACTGGAAAGTAATTCCTGCTAAACTCCAATTTTCTTCAACAGAACAGGAACAAAACTTAGTGATACTTCCTCTGACAAGCACATCTCACCTTCCCCACTAATGACAAGAGACACAGATAGCTATTACTGTTCTTAGCTTGCATCTGAGGAAACTGAGACACTGCAAGGGAAGCAAACTTCTGAGGTCAAACACAGCAAGGATTCAAATACAGACTTTCCCTACTCTGCATATTGCTTGCAAACTTCTTGTTTTGCAAATGCTCTCTCTCAAGCTGGTCTAAAACCTTTAGCAACTGTTGTAATTTAACCCCAGCCAGAAGCCAAGCCCCACACAGCCACTTGCTTGCTCTCTCACCAGCAGGATCGGGGAGACAATCAGAAGAGTAAAAGCTATAAAACTCATGAGTTGAGATAAATACAGTTTAATAGGGAAAGCAAAAGCCACACATGCCAGCAAAGCAACACAAGGAATTATTTCAGTGCTTCCCATGGGTGTTAAGCCATCTCCAGGAGAGCAGGGCTCCATCACATATAATGGCTACTTGGGAAGACAAATGCCATCATTCCAAACATTCCCCCTCTCTTCCTTCTTTGCCCCACTTGCATATACTGACCATGATGTCATATGGTATGAAATATCCCCCTTTGGTCAGCTGGGGTTGGCTGTCCTGGCTGTGTCTGCTCCCAGCATCCTTGCCAGCGTGGCAGTATGGTACACAGAAAAAGTGTTAGTGCTGCTCGGCAGCAATAAAAACATCTCTGCATTATCAACCCTGTGTTTAGCATAGATCCAAAACACAGCCCTGTACCAACACCGTGAAGAAAGTTAACTCCAGCCCAACCAAAACCAGCACAGTGACCCATGTACTTAACTGTCTATGAACTGGGTAGGCATACTCATCTCACTGCAGACAACACCACTCAGGTCCCATCAAGTAGGAAGGCCCTGCCACACCAGCTTGGGCTTGTCTTCCTATTGGATCTGAGGACTGTTGCCTACTTTGGCTTCTGCTGTGAGGGGTGGTCATGGTCACAGACACTTAAACAGAACGCACTGCCTTGCTGAAGACATCCTGTGCTCAAGAGCATAAGCAAAATGGGGAAAGTGTCATTCAGTGGTAAAGGCAAATCCAATCTAGAAGAATCAACAGAAAGGCATGTACAAATTACTACATCAGGTAGAACTGAACTGGGCGTATCTGGGGAATTCTGAAACCACCTACTTGAATCCATTACAGGTAGCTTTGTGAGTGTAGGGATGAATGAATACAAGCTTCCTCTAGATTTGTGTCTCTGCTGGAATTATTATGCTGCATATAAAAACAGGTAAATTCCAATTAGAGTTTTCCCCACAAAAATGGCATAGGCCATTCATGCGCTCCTTTTTCAGGATTGTCTTTTGTCCATCTATAAAGGGGTGAGGTTAGGAAACTTTCAGTCAGTGCTGAAACTGAAAAGCTGTATTTTCTGTCCAGGCAAATTGTTGGGACCTAGCACATTTAAGATCTCTGCATCTCTTTCAGGCAAATTTATTTGAGGGTAAGAAGTTCAATTCAAAATTTCTTGTGAGGAATGAGTGAAATAGATGTCATGGACAGACAGTGTGCTCATTTAAGCCTTGTTTCCCTTGGAAATTTGGCTTGAAGGAATTGAAATCTTCTCTGTATCTACTGGAAATAGAAAGTTTACCCAAAAATTGGTGGGTCTTTAAATTATGAGAAGATTTGCATTTTAAGAGGGAGATTAAGGAAGAAAATGACACTGTTAGAAAACAGCAGTATTTCTTTGGCACCAAAATTTTGAGCAGAGATTGAACTTGGAATTATTCTTTTCAGATTATAAGGATGAAGCTTGGAAACAGCAAGACTCACAGTAGGAAGAACTGGGGAAAAAATAAATTCAAAAGAAACAATCTCCCAGGATTCTATGTCTTTTGTTTGTGACCCCTGAAGTAAAGAAAGAATAGAACAGCCCTGCTACTGAGACAAAACACATTATAGAAATAGAATTTGCTGCTCTACAGAGTGAATTCCAAACTATCCAGCCTCTAGAGCACAGTAAAAAGACTGATGTCAATGGAATGAGTGAGGGTAAGATCAGGCTGTCCCAAGGAGAAAGGATCTTCCTCTGAAAGCTTAGCTGGTGATGTTCAGGATGCCTGTGCATTTTGCACTGTTGGATACCTGCCCATCTGTCCAACCACTCCTGGCCTTGTTATTCCAAGTGAGGGTGAAGCACAATGAAGATATCTCCCCTGCCAGAGATCTGACACTTTGAATTGCTTTTTTCATTCTGCGCTTGGCCCTTTTTTTCCCCTCACACACCAGCTGTCTTTTCTGCCTCCTGCATGACTAGCTCCTGTTCTGGGGGCATGCTTTCTCCCCAGGCCAAAGTGGATGATTCAAGCCCTGTACCTGACATGGAAAGCCATGTGTTACTGCACCAACACCAGCATTAGTTCCCAACAAGGTCACACATGGAAGAACTAAGAAAGCTCCTGAACTGGAAAACAGAGAGCAAGCGAGGAACTGGAGAGTAAGGAATACTGATCCTGTGGGATTATGAGGCAACCCAATGGCACCTGAACTGTGACTGTAAATAAAACAGCATCTGAGATAAGAGTCAAATTCTGGGGTGAAACAGTTGTTTGGGAAAGGAAGAAAAATCATCCAGCTGAGCTGAGCAAAATCTAGGATGTATAAAAGCTGAAGCCATAAGCCCAAAGTCCATGCCACAAACTATAGAGATGTCTAATCTCTCAATAATGACCTTATGAAAGTATATTCTATAGAAACACCAGTGTCCTCCACAGGAAATATAGTCAGTCTTGGTCTGCCGTCCCCACTGCTGTTCCCATGTAATTCCAGCCTAAATGGCTGTGCAGTGCCCCACTGTCTCCATTGCCAAGCAGTCAGATCCTGTGGTACACACCTACCTCTCAGTCCAATTCTGGACTTTTCTTATCACATAAAATGCATTTTTAAAATGCATATTTAACTTCATGGAATTTATATGCCACTGAGGAGAAATTCACACCCTCCCCTCAAATGAAAGAAGAAAGAAATAAAATTCTGTCCTTGACTTAACCTTTAACATGCAGTGGCTCATCAAAGATGGAATTCATTCAACAAAGGTTTATTGTAACTTTATTTCTAAATCACAAGGGACCAGTGCCTGACCCACAGGCCAATTATAGCCTCCAGAACTGCACAGTAGTATGGGATAGCCTAGTGACTCTTTTATCACTCAAATAGTTTACAGTGGTTCTTTCTAAAGGTCCCACTGTACCGTGTTCGTCTCAGACCATTTGAGTTTTGCAGACCACCACATGGTTTATGTAGATTTCCTGGTTTGAATCTCTTTGTCCTGACATAGGGTCCTTTAATTTGTTGCACTGCACTCTATCACCGTTGTTTTTACAAGAAAAGAAGTGCGTTATAGTTCCAGTTATGTGCAAGGTCCACAACTGCAAGGTCTCCAGTAAGTGTTGTTCCCACAGGAAGTGCTGTGTACCCCTCAGGAGCACACACAGGGTTAACGGTCTTGAATTTCTTCCTAGAGACAAATGGTTTGTGTTGAGGAACTGCTGCTGGGAAGAAAGGGAAAAAAAAAAAAAAAGCCCCTTTTTTATTATTCTGAGATGCATTTTAATTTGCACAAGCGACATTGTGTCTGTGATGGATTACACAAAGGGAAACATTACAGCCCAGAAAACTCGGCAAGGAAAAAAATAGGGGAGGTGTGGGGAGGATTAAAAACAACCTATTGCAATGCAGAATTCTGATAAGGGATCCATGGTGCCTTCAGAGCAGGAGCAGGTAGAGCTCAGGATATCAAGGAAGTGCAGTGGCATGGTATAGCATGAGGGAAGGGGAATGGAGTGGGAGGGACTGGAAGAGACTCCTTGGCCCCTTGGTCATGCAGTCTACTCTCTTTCTCCTACCAGTGCAATCACAAAAGCCCTTTCATAAAAGATCAGGTTCCATCTTAAAATTAATTCTGTTTCTTTTCCCTGAGAAGTGTTACAGAATCTCACTTCTCTTTCTGATGGTTAGAAACCTTTGTTTAATTTCCTGACTAATTTAATATCAGCCAGTTTATACCCATTTGTTCCTGTGCAAACATTGTCCTTAAACTTAAATAGCTGTTCTCTCTCTTGGGAGTTTTGCAGTTTGATGTATTTATAGACAGAAATCTATCCTTTCTTTCCTCATTTTGCTTGACTGAACTAGCAAAGTTCTTAATATGCTGCAAAACACATTCCCATATGATTGGTCATCTTAGTACCTTTCTGTGCTCTGTTGCAGTTCATACCCATCCCTCTGGGATGGTGGTGACTGGAATTATATGTGTTCTTTCAGGAGTGGCTGTAACAGGCTCTTGAACTAGTGCATAATAATTCCATTTCTCTGTTGGAAGCATCTGTATGCTAAAAATGATTCCTGGCTTTGAACCTTTCATCAGCACCATGCTGATCATTTGGCCAAGGCCAATGGTCAAGACAAGATCAGTCCTGAGAAAACCTTCCTTTCAGCACAATACTTCGACTTTCAGCAGTACCTGTTGCTGTCCTCCCATTCAGCCACCCTTGTGATTCCTCCACTAATCACCTTGTGCCACCTTATCTAATGATTTTCTGAACTCATGATAAACAAGCTCTAGCCAGTTATCTTATCAAAGCCAGCTATCTCATTGCTTTTTATCCCATCTTCCTTTTTGCTCTTGTGCAGGTCTTTTTCCTTTAAGAGTACAAAATTATCATATAAGCTACAGAAAAATCCCTATTGCCTGCTAATGGTATACAGTTTATGGCACAACATTAGGTAATTACATCCCCTTGTTGGGGCAAACAACAGTGATGTGCGGTGGTCTCTTTACTACAATATTATACTTTCTTATACACTCTTCAGGGTCTCAGCAGCATAACCAGACTCTTTGTACTTCTTCTTTTTCTTTTAGCTAGTTTCTTCTTGGTTTGAACTAATATTAAAAAAGCATTTCTCCAGAGATATTAGTGTCTTGAATTAAAGGAGATAGATTTCTAGCGCTTATGAATGAAGTCATCTAATAACAATAAAAACATAAGGTGGGAGGTGGTCTGAGAAATGCCCTACCACAGCAGGAGAGATTTGAGAAAGCAAGCTGAATTAGGCAGTTGGTAGACTGAAACATCACATTTTTGTACTGTGAACCATGGGGAGTATTTGAAGTGATTGCAACAAACATGTATCTTTTAATTTATAGGACACATCTTATTATAAAAATCCAGGCATGTCCATTGAAAGGAATGAAAAACCCCCATCCAGATCATCCTCATTAATAAACACAGAAATAGAAAGAGCCAGGCTTCTTCAAAATCTATCTAAGTTTCAATTCAGAATAAGACTGAGCACCTGGAAACACCAGCTACTTCCCTAAAGCTACACAAGCTCGAAATCTTTCCTAATCAGAAGTTGAAAGCCTATTACCATAAACCCTGGAGGCTTTTCCTCCAGAAGAAATAGATGAGCCCTGTAGAACCACTAAGGTCATATAGCCATAGCTGGAGTCTGGTGCACCACATGAATGGTTTCAGTTGAAAACTATTGGCCATCAGTGCATGTGCTGCAATGCAAACACATGGCTATTGGTCTCTCCTGTACTTCTATAAATGAAATGGTGGTTAAACCCATATGGGAAGGTGTGAGTAATTGAAGCCTAATGACTTCAAAAATTATGTGCTTGTTTTCATATGGCTGTCATTACTTGTCATGAGTAAACTCAAATAAGTCTCCCAGAATCATGCTGTATTCTGATATCTTGTGCCTTGTCAGTAAGAAATGCTCTGCTGCTTAAATATGTCTGGCTCTGACTAATGCCACAGGCACAATGCAATTATTCCCCTGCCTCCTTCCATGTCACTGCTGGGAAGACATAGATCGGATCCATACGGTTGGTAAGAGAGGAACTGAACCCTGCATCCTTTCCTGCAGCCTCAATCAAACTATAATGTAAAAGATCACAAATGCTTCCTTTTGATTCCAAAGTCAATAAGGTTAGCTTTACATAATTGCTAACAAGAAGGTAACATATTGAAAGACAGGTTTCAGAAATGTATTTTTCATTTTCCCCATTATCTGTAGCTGTGGCATCCCAGTCCTCTCTGTTCATGAAGACTTAAGTGTTAATACTTTCCAGAACAGTTAATTGTACTACTCTGAGACTCTAGAAAGGTCAGTACTACACTTATCATATTCCAAAAGTAAGAAATTCCAGAGTCAACTTCCAGAAAATGCTAAGTAAAAATTTTCATGGTGTTTTACTTCTGAAATGCAGTTGTTTCTCTGTGTCTCCTTCTGCCTAAAGCTCTTGCAAGCAGGCATCTTGCTGTATGCTTGAAGAAACAATGTCTCTCTCTCCTCAGAATACATACAGATTCCACTTCTTCCTCTGGGAGAGTAAAATGGGTTTCTTTAACTAAATTCATTGCAGAAAATTAAGCATGCAGCATTATTTATAAAAATCAATGTGAGATAATTAAAACCAGTCAGTAAGTGCTGGTGTAGGAAGAGACTGCATTAGATGCCTCATTCAAACTGAATGTTTCAGTTCAAGTGTTCTGTCCCTTTACACTGTTACTGAAAAACTAACAGAACTAAGAAGGGTACTGATGACTTTTTCTAGGCAGGGATGCTGAAACAGAGACATTTCCCTCTATCCCAGTACATCCCTAATCCTACCAGCTCCTTTCTCTCTTAAGTGAGGTTTGGGCAAGCAGGCAGTGCAGCCTAATTGGTTTCTTTGCTGTGACGGACATAAGAGGGGATCTGTTAAAGAGCTCCACGATAACCTTCCCTCACTGAGATTTGTTTTCAATGCACAATGACCGTGGCAGGTGGCATTAGCCTGAAGATGTCTCAATATGGGAAGGGCCCTTTCTCGCAGTGATGGTATCATAAACATCCCCTCACCTAAGCAAGGCCCACCAACCTTCTGTGGAACAAATAGGAAGCTCTCAGTCCCTTCCTGGTGCACAAATATGCACCCAGCTGGGGTGAGAGGGACAAATCTTCTCTCCAGATTCCTGAACAAAGAGCTTTCACTGGAGGGTGACAGTACTGAGAACAAGAAGCAGGGAAAAGCACTGATGGCCACTGTTTTTGCCATAGTTGCTCTGCAGATAAAGCCTCAGGCACATCCATGACCCCACATCAAATAAAAAAAAAATTAAAATAAAAATTATTCCACCTCAAATTCAATAGCATTCTATCACTGAAGCTCTTAGATATGCCCTTGCTCCCAGCTACCCAAGTCAGTACTGATTGAAGTGGGGAGTGCACAGCTGGTGTTACACACAGGGAGGGTTGGTAGGTCATAAAGAGAGTACCGTGCCCTTGCTTCTTGTATGTGGAGACCCTGGGGAAGCTCACTAACAGGTCCAAAGGAAGGTGACATAGGGTGGGAGGCAGTCCAGGCAAGTCCAGTGGTCTCTAACTGCAGTCTTAGCTCTGCCAGGTTTCAGACTAGTACTACAACTGTCTTTGCTTGGACACAGACCATGTGTGTCATTGTTTACCCAGAAAAACACGAGCTGCAGGAAGGAAACAGTGATTTTCAGCACACAAATCTTGATAACCACAGGAAGGAATCCTTTTAAAAGTTCCTTCTCTGTGAATATTCATACTGCCATGAAATAGCATAGCTGTCAGAGCATCTATAAACCTAAGTTTAAAAATGCTTGATTCAGGTCAAACTAAGGTCACTGCCTTTTTCTCTAGAATGAGACTTCTGTGAAATAGTAGATATTCCTAGGGAATACTCTGAACATTAAATCAGTCACACTGAGTTTTTCAACAATGAACAGAGCAAGGTAGTGTCATGTGACTGTTCAGTATAAGCCATGTTCTTGGGAGGAGCCAGCTGGAAGATTAATCTGCTGTTGAACTGTTTTTTAAAAATTATGTTCAAAAAAAGACAGGTAAAGCTTCAAGGATCTTCACCTAAAAGAGAGAGTCGGTGTCACTAGCCCGCTGGTGTGTCAGATGTTAACCCAGGGCCCATGTCTGGGTAGAGTGAATGTCAGTTACCCTGTTATCATAAAACAGTTCTGGGCTAATTCCATGTGTAATGGATGACTTTGCCAAGATTCAGTCAAATGCTTTACATTATTAAAAACGCAGTATCAGGTTACAATTACTAAAGAAGTCTCAAGTCACACAAGGCTTTAGATATTGTATCCAAAACTTTTATGGGACAAAGTTTACACCTCCATGGGCTACAGTCCTCCTGAAAAGATGAGTTCAAAGATTTGCTTTCATTAACTCTTTGGGGACTTACTGCCCCTTCTCAGCCTCCTACAGAGCTGCACAATCTGTGCTTTTGCTGCACATTTCAGGAAATCTGATGTGCTGCAATCACCCTGCACAAGTGACACTTGTTAACTTCCCCTTCTGATTCTTTGCTGGCAACTTTCCTCCATAGTTCTAGGAAAAGAAGATCATCATTGTCATCTTCATGCTTACACAGGCCATGGGGACCAGAACACTTCCATGTTAGGAACAATTCAGTCTAGTTTAGTACAGTTTCTACTGTGATGTCAGCCCAGTGCTGGACACCTGAAAACATCATGGGATGCATTAGGAAGAACACTGCCAGCAGGTCAAGGGAGGTGATCCTGCCCCTCTACTCAGGTCTGGTGAGGCCACATCTGGAGTGCTGTGTCCAGTTCTGGGCTCCTTGGTACAAGAGAGACATGAAGCTCCAGGTTCAAGTCCAGCAGAGGGCTACAAAGATTATTAAGAGATTGGAGCATCTCTCTTACAAGGAAAGGCTGAGAGAGCCGGGCCTGTTCAGCCTCAAGAAGAGATGACTGAGAGGGGACCTCATTACTGTCCACAAGTATCTGAAGGGAAGGTGACAAGCAGATGGACCCAGTCTCTGCTCAGTGGTGTCAAGCAATAGGACAAGAGGCAACGGGCAGAAACTGATGCACAGAAGTTCCACATGAACTTGAATGAGGAAGAATTTTACTGTGAAGGTGACCATGCACTGGAACAGATTGACCAGAGAGGTTGTGGAGTCTCCCTCACTGAAGATATTCAAGAACTGCCTGGATGCAATCCTGTGCCATGTGCTCTGGGATGACCCTGGTTGAGCAGGGAGGTCAGACCAGATGGCCCACTGTGGTCCCTTCCAATCTTACCCAGACTGTGAGTCTCTGATTCTTCTCTCTTCAGTAGATTTTTAAATAACAGTATCAATGACCCCTCTCTCCATTATGTTTTTAATGATAATAAAGTATTATTATTATTAAAGACAGATAAACAGAACACACTTCAACCTGGCAAGACTTGCCCTGAGCCAGGAGCATTCCCTGCTCATCAGAAGCATGGCTCTCTTTTTGGCTCTATTTGCACGTGCACAGTCAATAGCAGAATTAAAAATTACCTTGTATTGCTCTTAATGAAAAAGATTTCAGATCTCCAGAGTGCGCCTTTGCACACTTCTTGGATGTACTTAGAAGTGCCCAATATAATATTGTCTTCAGGATCACAGGAAGATGCTACAGGATGAAGCCAAATTTCCATCCTCTCCAAGTAACTCTCTTTCATGCATGGATTGCCCAGCCCAGAGTACACTGAGCTCAGAGTATCACTGGTCTTTAGGGTGATGTGGAGCAGTATTATTGATTACTGAGCTACATAGTGAGCGCCAGCAACCATTTTTTGCCTGACAGGACAGAGGGAGTATATATGAATCATGTGGGATAGGAATGACTTGAGTCATGCTCAGTTAGCTCCTCTATTTCTTTATTGAAAGATAACTGTGATACTCCTTGGTCAGAAAATAGCACTTAGGGCTTTAAAGAATTGGAATAAAGACAAAATGAGAATAAAGACGGGAAACAAGAAAACAGAGGATTTCCTCAACTCCTTCCCTGAAGAGAAAAAAGACAAACTGCCAGACAAATGTGAAATGTTATGTTCCCTTTGCCACCTTTGTTTTGCTGTAAAGGCCTTATGTCAAGAAGCAGCACTATAATTAGCTCCTGTTTTGTCTTGCTGTTTATGCATAAAGGCTGCAGCTCCTCAGATGGAGATGGCAATACCCACTGCAGAGCAGGCCAGCTATTTCCTTGCTCCTGGGTTCTGGCATCAGCCAATTTCTTAGTGTGATTTATCACCTGGTAATCCATCTCTTCCATCCATTATCCTGCACAAAAATCAGCTCTGGACAGCCACTTTCTCCGCAGCATAGCAGGCAGAGCTGTCACCGTGCCTACCCTGTTCTCAGCAGGGCAAAGGAATTTTCTCTTTTCAGATTCAGTAAGCCTCCTGGCAATTTGGTTGAATGTCTTACAGGTGGAAATAACAGCTCTGTGCACGAGGCCAGACTGATGACCTGTGTAAACATTTCCCTTCGGCTGCGATGGCTCTTCCAGCTTAGGAGTTGCCAGCATCTATAAAGTTCACGCAAGCTATTGCTCCTGAAACTTTTTTTACTTTCCACAGGCTGTTTAAGCCTTAATTAATGAAGCATCTGAAAACTATTTTACTACAATCAAACAGAACTACTGCATCTAAACTGAACTGATAAATGTGACATACAGTGATTTTAAATGCTTCCACTGTAGCCTGTGCAAACATTCAGAAATAATTTATGTTGCGAGACAATATACATAAGCAAAACAATACATTATTGCATGTCAATTCTTTGATGTTTGAAACCTATTTCTAGGATCTTTATATGTGCAATCTATATCCATCCAGCATCTAAACAGTCCACCAGACTTACAGTACACTAGACTACCATTCATAAGCAGTATCAAAGGCTTTTGTAGAAGAAAGGTGTAGCTATATCAATAAATTCAACACATTCTCCCAAAGTAGACATTTTCTTATTAGTACAAGCTTGGTTTAAGTCAATTTCATGTATGGCATCATTGAAGCCAGCAAGTTTCTTGTGTGGGCCTTTTCTAAATTTTCAGGGGTTTGGTACAGATCAGTCCCTCAGTATTTTTATGACAGCTAGCAAGAAGTAATCCAGTGTAAATATTAGCAGTGGTGAAGCATATGCAGAAAAATAACACAACACAATACAAATTAAAATTCTCCTGCCTGCAGCTGTGAAGCTCATAAAATATCTCTATTCTGCAAAAAGCTCTGTGTACAATAAAGAAAAAGGGAAAAAAGGGGAAAACTATGTTTTTCTTCAAAGGCTCAACAAAAAGCAACACATCCTTTCAAGAACAAGACTTTCACCTTTGATACAGCTATATGGGATCTAGAATTTGTCATGTGCTTAGGGAGAAGGCTCACAAACCCAAAGAGAGTTCAGGTTTGGGAAAATAATTAATTTCTATTCCTCTCCTTCAGCTCAGTCAACCTCATGGGGGGAGGTGCCAGAAAACATTACTGCCCTCTTTTTCTTCAAATTAAAAAAAAAAAAAAAAAAAAAAAAAAAAAGAAGAGGGGGGGAGGGGGGGAAAAAAAAAAAAAAAAAAAAAAAAGTAGATGAGGAGGGAAAGGGGAGACAAAGAAACAGAAAGAAACTGGGGAGGGGAGGAGTAGGGACAGGGAACTGAGAAGCAAGAAGAAAAAAGCATTTGTAAAATTAAAAGGCAGGGCCCCATCAGATTGTGTCGGGCAGGGGAAAACGTGTCGTAGGCAGGAGTAATTGGTAATCGGAGCAGAAGTGAAGAAGGGGATGATTTATGGGAGCATGGAGACAGGGGTGGAATAATTTTTGGAGCAGAACGGGGAACTTACTGAACGCCTGAAACTCAGCTACTTATCCACTCGTTCTTGTGATAAATTAGCTCTTGTTTAAAGTAACCAGAGCTCCATTTTTCATTCTGATTACTACACTTGATATCTCTCTCTCTCCTTCTGTTTCTCTCTGACCACTGCCCCTTAGCAGGTTCTCTGAGCTGAGGCAACGGGTTTATGGAAACTCTTCACCCCTCCATTACACTATCCCCCCCCATCCCCTTCCAATTACTGTAGGGTTAACTCTTTAAGTTGCTGTGTTTTTCTCCATCCTGCTCAAACTGTTTCTGAGGGTTTACCTGGGAGCATACAGAACATGATCCTCCATTTATGCTAGGGGGGGGGAACATGGCAGTGTGGGGGTGCCCAGCACTTACACGTGTACTGAACGAGCATCATGGCATGTCATGGCTTCCACTGTGTGTGCTTGCCATGTTTGGAAGGCAGCACCATGTCTGGCCTAGAGCATATCATTAGTAGGAATGATTTATTTTAGGGTACCGCTCAAAGCCACTGCATCTCCCTGAGGGTTGGGATATCACTGTTCAGTTTACCACCTAAATCCATGTGAAGACTCAGGTGAGACATGACAAGTAAGACTGTGGCAGAAAAAAGGTGGCATACAGTGACAGGCTCATCAGAAGCAAGAGTGGATGACCTTAAGAAAAAATAATTTTAAAATATGCTTTTAATAAAAAATTGTTAGACAAATAAATACTAATAACTATCAAGTTTCTTACTGACCTCAGAACCAGCTATTCTCCTAAAAGCAAAAAAATACTGAAGTGGATCACAAGGAAATATTTGAAGGATGAAGTGGTTTTGCCAGTCAGTTCAGGGAATATAAAAGATGAAGTATAAAGGATACCACTGGAGACAGACCAGCTAAGTTTCTACTATCTTCCCTTATGAGTAAGAAAGATATGAAGAGAAAATTGCTGAGAATGGCAAAGAATAAAGAAGAGGGACAGACAAGCTAAGAGTTGGGTCATTATTTCCATTAGTCTAGAACTGGATATAAAAGGAAGAAAGGATTTTCACTGCAATGAAGAGATGACAAAGTAATTTTTCCAAACACAAATAATTAGCTGATGCAATCTTCACCCAAGTTGCTATTAATGCCAGGAGCTTGGCACAATTGAAAAAGATGCAGCAGGTGTAAGGACATATCTAGAGCTATGTTGGTTGGTGTGGAGACCAACAGCTGAGCCACTGCACAAAAAGCCAATTTCTAAACATACAGTCTGAGTAGATGTGACCTTATAGTCCAGCTGTTCCTTAACTTCCCTCCTGCCTGGAGTCATTGCACCTTCTCAACTGATTTTGTGTCAGTCACAGCAAACAACAAGGTATCAGGTTAGCAAAGGATACCAGATTTGGCACACAGCAGCAGCACATGATCCCATACAGGGCAGGTGAGACAAGGCTGCCTGCCTGACACAGCTCCCACTCAGGGAAACTCCATCACATACAGCAGGACACAGCATTGGTTAAATTGCACATTCAGTCCTAGCTCTTGTGAAGGAGCCCTGGTCTGGTGAGCCTTGATCTGTCTGATTTGCTGCTACTCTCTGCCCTGTGACACCTCACATACTGCCAGGCTGAATACACTCTCCCAGGCACAGGTCAGCTAAGTCCCCCTGAGATACACTCAAAATTGAACTAATTCTAGTAAAGCTATATAAACTTCACACAGATTTCTCTTCTATAGGCAGCAAGTAATATCATAATCTTTATGACAGAAAAGATGAATATTATGGATAGGGACTTTTCCAAATCAAAAGATGGATCTCAACAAAAATGTTTTCATACTACTGTCTCTCAATACAAGGCTTTTCCTTATGGATTTTCAATGCTTGTTCTATAAACACAATGATCTCCGAGTTCAAACAGAGCAATCCCTTGTCCAACCACCTTCTTATTCATACCACTACAGAACTGTGTGTTACATGAACACCCTGGGAGCACTGAACTCCTGCTATTACCTATGTTAGTGTGAGAGACTTTCTTGAATAAGTTATTACAGCCTGAGTTGAGATAGTTAGAAGGAAAGACTAGGTAAAGTAAAAAAATCAGGAAAAAAGCTATAAGCTTTGTCATTACCAAAGCCAGCATGTGGGCACATCGCTTGAAAACAATGATGGTCTTTGCCTTGAGTCACAGACTGTATATGAGCCCAGATCCCCTGAACACATATTTAAAGTATACTGCCTGATGTGGTTCTCATGAAGCTCACCAGAAAGATATCTTTGAAAGACAAATGGGACCACCAGGTATTACACCATTAATGTTTTGCCAGTGATGTCAACACAACTACATTGCACAGGCAGGCACTGCAGACCAAGGCCTGGAGTAAAAAGCAGCTGCAAGTGAGGCAGCAGACAAGGACAAGGTGTGCAATAAAAGGGTGAAGATAATGAACGTGAATTTACTTTGAGGTGAGTATACTGCACATCCTCTAACCTTGGAGGATCCCAGGGGGTTTTGGAAAGGGGATAAGGATGGTTCACAGTTGTTAATACATTTTTATTATATATCTTATTATATTAAGTAGAGGGCAAACTGATCACTCTGACCAGACAAGGACAGGGAGATTAGCCTTATTGGAGTGATGGGCAGTTTCTTACTTGGAGTCCAGACAGCTAATTTACCCACCCTGTTTCAGACAGTGCTCACTTTATCTGTACTTGGGAGCCCAATCCTATCTCTCCTTCTCATACCTTTGACAGCAAGCAGCTAGATTTTTGGAGGTGTCAAAAAGCCAAGGTATATATGAAACAAACAAAGGCTCTGAAGGTTTTGCTTTTATACACAGCAATTTCAATGTCTGAGCATCTAGCATGGTTTCGCAGAAGAGTTACACCTGAGAATCCAAATCCCTCTGCTTAAAATGCACTTAAACTTTCCCAGTTTGAGATAAATAAGTGGAAATCTGTATTTACAAAGAGAGAGTGATCACAGCTGTGGAATAAAAAATGTAGCTTATTTAATTTTTTTAAAAAAGGATCTTTCAGAATTAGCCCAGAACCAGATTTGTAGGAAAGACAAAAAATCAGTAAAACAAAATGTCTGCTCCAGAAACTCAGGTGTAAGGCACTAATCCAAGAGAACAGAATTGGTGGATCTCAAAGAACTGTACTGTTTTCCCTTACCCTGCTCAGTGATGCTTCACAGGAGTACATGTTTTACACCAAAAGAATAGAGAGCACACAGAAGTTTTCACAGGTTTTGGAATACTTCAAGTTAAACTAGGAAGAAGACAGTATGTACAATTTTACTCTGGGGACACCAGTTTGTTGCAGAAACATCAGGTATTAATCTTGCATCCCTTACCACAGCTCATAAAAAGACAACCAGAAAAATAACATTTTTCTTTTTTTCGAATCCAGAATAATCCTATGCTTTCTTCAAGGAAGGGAATTAGATGGGTCCTAAATGAGCTATATGATACAAATACAACTTGCATGAAATGTGGCACACCTGTAGTTTTAAACTGACATCTAGAGCTGCTTGGGTTTTTAAAAACAAACCCACACTTACTTTTTTCTGAAGGACTCTTAAGGGGTGAAACCTTAACTAAGCAGGTCTTACCGTAGACGATATGGAGGGAATGGCTCCTTCAAAAGAGTGGGATATTTTGCTTTGTGATCCTTTTCTAAATGACCACTGTCATGGTGGCTTAGAGCCATGGCTGCTTTCTTCTAGGACTTTCTGACCAACACAATGTTAAGATAGTTTATGGACAAACCAGAAGCAGCTGAGCATAAAGTGGTGTATTGGTTACCTCTGGCATCTGACTGCCCTTTACTGCCTTGGCTCCAGCCTAGTCAACAAGCTGCAGAAAAAGAGTCAGAGGGTTGTTTGAACCTCAGCCTTCTGATGAAACTGCCAACAGGAAAACATCCCCTCAGCCACTTCCACTGCAAAATGAGTAAGATACTAGTGCACTGACTCACAGTATACAACCATGAGACAGTACTGACTGGCTGTGTTACTGCAAGGTGAATGCTGCAGACTGAAGGAATACTCAATCCTCAGCCAATCAACTGAGCAACTTTTATTTATTACACCTCAGTGTATCTGATACTGTAACACAAAGGTTCACATATAGCAGCTGTTTCCCTCAGTGACCAAGACTACAAGAATGAAAATATGAGACAGTCTTTCATGGTAGGCAAACTCATCCTGTTTAGCCTGGGAGCTCAGATGAACAAGCAAGCACTTTGTGGCCATCACCTTCCTGCTTCTGTACTGCAAAACCAGTTAGCCTTCAGGGAAACACCCAGCACTCAGTGGAAGGGAGCAGCTGAAATATTCAGATGATGTCAAGACATCTCTTTCTTACAAAGAAAGAACATATTCATTTAGAGGACAGAATCAAAATTCTGTGGCTTTGCTTTCTGGTCCTCTGAAGAGCTAGAGAAGCCACTGTTACTGAGTGGACAATGAAAATTTCTTCTCATTTACTTCCAAGGCCAAGGAAAACTTTTCTGTAAACTTTTTTTGAACCAACCCCTAAGTTCTTAGAAGTTCTTCCATTTCTGTTGGCCTTCTAGACCACACTGTAATTCATAAAACCTATCTGATTTATCTGTGGGGTTGTAAAATACCACAGGTAAAAGGGAGAGGAAAGTAGAGAAAGGAATCCTAAGATACAATGGATATATTTATTTTTTTAAAGAACTATCATTGCTCTCTTCTATGCCCCCTCCCCTGGCAAAGGTGAACTGCATATCTTTAGTTAATAATTAACTTGTCATGAGCTCCATCAATATCCCATCATCTAAGTGACAGAGGGAAGGAAGGCGATGGGGGAGGTGATCAGCACGACGTGCCAGCTCTGCCCGCAGCCTGCGATCTCGTCTCGGCCATAATAAATAGGATGAAATGCGCTCCTGATAAATGCCCATGTCATGGAGAGATTTTACCTTCACTCAGAAACAATGTAATATCTCAGCTATTACCCAAAATAATTTATCAATGTGTAATAGCTTTGTGCAGAGCTCAGATAGGAGGGGAGCAGCGCAGCCCGAGATGGATGGATCCTACCTTCTGCTTTTAATTTTTAATGCTCGTAGGCAGCTTCACATTAAAGGCCAGGTGTCATATATAGACTTAATGTAAGAATGGAGTTCATGAATTCTAATCAGGAGAGAATCTCCCTCTCTCTTCTCTTGCTTTAGTCACTTCTCCTTTTTTTATTTATCAATTTTCCTCTCTTTCTGTACTCCCATCTTCTTTGCCTCTCTTTTAGTCCATTTCTTCCTCCCTATTCTTCATATACATTTTACTTTTTGTCACTGCAACATAACTATTTGGGTAGCTATTTGCTACTTTCAAAAACTGTACCACCACTTAAGGGCAAACTACTTCTGCCTTGGTTCTGGTGTCATCTTTTTCACCTAAAAGAACAAACTCAACACCGGTCCCAGATCAGCATATCAACATTTTATATCCAAACCAAAAAACTCAGGACAGTAGTAATCAAGAGTGAAAAAAATGAGGACTGTGTCCATCCAAATTCATTGTGGCATTATGTTACTATAAAGATCTTGTCTGTAAAGGGCCAGTAGAGAAGGCACATCCCATATACCAGCCAAATCACACATCCTTGCAAAGAAACATATTCCTTCAATTGGTAAGAATACAGCACTGGGATGGGTGGATCCCAAAACTACCATAAGACAAGATCTCACTTTCCCAATATTCCTAATTTCCTTATAGCCATATCAGCCACATAAACGTTCTCCTCTTCACTTTCAACATCATGCATGTAAACCCAGCTGAGGCCCATCTCATCTGGTGGCCTGCATCAGAAAACCCTATTTAAGGACCTCTGTAGCAGTATATACAGACAACGGGATAATGCCAAGAAGTATCATTAAAACCACACCATTAGGGCTCACATTAGAAATACCGTTATTGTATCAATACGCTCCATCAAAGGATGACGCACCGTCTGGGTGAGATACACCTGAAAGCAACAGCCATGTGTGACAGCACTCTCAGCTCTGTGCAGAGCATGGAGCTGCAGGAAGGAAGGGGGGAGCACCACTTACTGGCCAGAATGTGCAGCAAGGGACATGTTTAATGCAAGCAGCAGACACAGAGATCAAAGAGTGCCACAGGCTGCAAAAAGGAAAAGATCGACTGTTTGGACTTCTGTTTGCACTCCAAAATTAAGGGAAATAAAAGCACACCAATGCAATACTGCCCACGGGAGGAGCACTGCCAGAGCTGCAAACACATTTACAACCACTCTGCTGACTTGCAAGTTACAAGGACACCAATGCTGAGAGGAGCTTGGGTTTGATTTCCTCCCTTCTATTAACAAAGGTAATGTTAACTGCTCCATTTGTTGGTTGACAGTGCAGGGACCACAGATTGAATGACTCTTGGGAATTCCATCAAAACAAAAGACTTCTCTTGCGCCTAAAGACCAGAATGGCATAAAAAGACTCTGCTGGTTCTGCTTCCATGTCCCTTTTACAGATAAACAGAGGGCAATCAACTTTAGGGGTTGCATTGTCAGTGAATTACTTCTCTTTTACTCTCCACTCAGACATCTTTATTTCCAGAACATAAAGAACTTAAGACACAGACCATTTATTCCCATGCAGTACTTAGCGTATTCCTTAGCCTACCACAGCAACACAGCAGAGTTCTGTTCTGAAGCACCAAATTCATTACAGGAAAACAGACCACAGGAAAATTTTCTTTAATGTTTCTTACTTTCCACAAGGACTGCTCTATGAACATTCCTCTATTCCCACCTTACTCCTTCCCAGCTCTGCATGTCATACAGTTCAGGAGGTCAGGTCTGATCCCGCTAAAACAAGTGCCATGTGCTAAACTTCATTAGCTTCGTATGGCTTCTTACTGGGTGGTTGATCAAGGGAAGAGTATGAAGGCTGGTGTCCCACTGTGACAAATCTTCTCTGCACACAACCTACCTCTTTAAAATATGTCAAAAACAAGTTTTAAGAAAAAGTCATTACATAATTAATAAAAGACAAGACTTATCTTCGTATTCAGCTTTCTGAATGTCAGAATAAGAGACTGCAAATTTTTGGACAGTGTGGTACTTCAGCATATGCGTGGCTGTTTGTGGAAACTTCAGACTGCCTATAAAGATTCCCACCTTTTCCAGGAACACTTTACAAAGACTGCCTGCATTTTCATGCCTTACCAACCACATTTTGCTCCTCTGTGTCTAAGTGTAGCACTGCAAAGGCAAGACACCAGCCTCCCCTGGAGCAGCAGCCTTAGGACACCCTCTGTGATACAGTTATCTGAACTCATAAGGAAGAGAGCTGATTTTTGAAGAGGACAGAAAGATCGCCTTACCTGCCCTGAATACCACTCACTTAGTGGCTGTGGCCTGGCTCCAGGCCAGGAGCAGAGCAGCATGCCCTTGTCTGTGTTGAATGAAAGCCCATCGGCGGCTGCCAAATAGCCTCAGGCAGACAGTGACTCCAAGAACCAAACTAAGAGCTCTAAACTCATTCTCTCATGGACCAAGCTCCTTGCTAACCCCAGGAGGTGCGACAGAGAAGAGAGACTGTCCCCCAGGTAACAGTTTCTTGCATCACGCAGCCAGAGCCTAATCAGGGTCTATTGCTGTCTTATTCCATTGCTAACATTGTGACTCTAACTGCCGTGTACTACAAATTAATTCATTCCTTCAGGCCTTGCTGTTCAGTAACTGGCTGTCACAGCAATCTCCCGAGGAGCTAATTGAGAGTTGTGATCCGTGCAGTATTTCCATTAGTGCTGTAATGACAGGCAGCCAGACACACACACATGCATGCTCACACACACAGAGCACAGGTTCCTCTGTCCCCACAAAGGGGAGAAGATAACAAGCCAGTGCCATCTCAAATGTTAAGCAGCAGCTGGGAGAAAGGGAAAAGCGGAGGAACAACATCCATGTGATTCAGGTTGAGGTCACCTGAACTTTGCCTGAATCAGAGCAATTTGGTCTCAAGGCAAGCTCCTAATTTACATTAGAGGAGTAAGATTCTTCACACACTCCTCTTCTACACAGGGGCACTGTTCCCAGAGACTACAAATCCCACCAACAAATCACCTCTATTTGGATGGCTCTCCCCATTGCATGGTGGGACCTGTAGTCTCCTTATAGATACTTCTTGAATAAGGGTGATTGCTGTTGTAGTTGTGTAACACTGTAGAAGACACTAATATTAAAGTCTTACAGGTTCTGCTTAACAAACTAGAAGAGCGTGTTAATTTGGCAAGAATGTATTTGATCAGTTATGATGTGGTTCATTTGGGAACCTGGATAGCTGAGGCATGAAGTCTGTTTGTGAACTTAATCTCTTTTTTATTTTTCTTTTCATGCCTAGTTTCCAGCAGATTAGAAGGAAAACGTTACATACAGCACCTTCTGTAACTGTGCCACCTGCTAGTAAAGACTTAGCCATCATAAAGGACACATTTCTAGGTTCCAGCTGGACTACAGCCTCATGGTTCTCACCTAGAAACCAGAGGACATGCAATTCTGTGCTGTCACTGATGAGTATTTAACAGTCAGTTAAAAGATGAAAAACCTGTATTCTCTTGAGGGGGTGTCCACTTTTTTGAAGTAACTCCAGAATTAACCCTATTAATTCTATCTTAAGACTTGTCTATGTACAGTTAAATGTGTATCCATTTCATTTGTCTTAGAAGTTGGTCAGATAGATGTAGACAAACTCAGTAGGTACTTCTCACTGAGTGCTTATTAACTCCAAAGTTGTGACCAGTTTCTTTATAAGCAAAAGACAGTTGCAAAGTCGATTAACAATGGGAAATTAAATTGCAACAATTATTTTGAATGACAATGAATGCAGCCTTTAAAAATGGAGTTTTAGTGTTGGTCTTTTTAGCCTTAAAAAAAAAAAAAAAAAAAAGACATTATTGAAAATGTCCCTAGTAATTAAAATTCTGTGACATTTTAAATATTTAAGCAAACCAGGCTGCATTTGGAAATTAATCAATTCAAAGTGATCAGTGTGATTATCGTAGAAGCCAAACAGATCTAAGTCAACAATTTCAGTCACCCTTAAGCTGAGACTGTTGCAGTGGTAGAGATAACACAGCCATGAGTACGGAGGTAGTTCATGCTGGGAACTCTCAGCAGGTGAAGGAATCCTCACTTGGGACTGGACTGCTCACACAGTCACAGATTTCCAAAACCAATTTTTTGTAAGGGAATGAGCTGCAGGTACTTCAGAGCATTCCAAAGTGCACAATATGCTACTCTGACTGCCAGTGCAGTCTGGCTTTATAAACATACCTAGGGAAGATACCTGTTCAAGGTATACAAACAGCCTTTAGGGCTCAGATAGGGGATTAAGTTACCGAGCCTTAAGAAGTCATGGCATGTAATCTTAGCTTGATAATTGAGCATGTGCATGCTTCTGGCATGTGATAAATGCAAAGTCATTTGACTTAACCTAGGAGAAGACAGTGTTAAGTGGAATTACCCCATGTCTGCTGCAGGCTAGTTGTGCACACAGCTGGTACCACAGCTCAGCTGATACATAGCAATTTGTTCAGTTGTGCTAGATGTTACTGCATTTACAAACCCCGATTCTGCCCTCTTGTGACAACATCACAGGAAAATTAGGTTATTTTAAAAGTCAGACGAATTTGATAAAGGAAACATAAACATTTCAAAAACTTTCACACCTGTGAAGTGCCCCTGGAAAGTGGAGTAACACAGGATGTTCTGAGACATCCATGTAGACCCATACTGTAATAAGTTTGGCTCTCCTGTGTATAACCATAATTACAATTTCAAATTGGACATACCTGCAATAGATATGATCTCAGAGGGACAGAGCAGAAGGCAACAGGTCAGGTACATCTGACTTTTGTTGGCAATCATGCTGAAAGCTCAGACCATACCACAAATAGACCCTACCATCACTCATGGTGAGCTTCTGAAAATAGGCAAGAAGATGTCAGTAGAGAAAGTTCCAAAAGCCTAAAATTAGAGGAGATCCTGGAACAGGCCACAGTCCATTAGGGTGTGGCATGTCCTGGACTTCATTTCAAAGACCGTTTGGGGCATACCCAAGTAACATACAAAGTGGGCATAAAACTTATCTCTGTTTCAGGTGTTGAGAAAGCTGTGGTATAAATGGTGCAAATGGTATAAAGGTGCAAGTTCTGACAAATAACTTCTGATAACAACTTTACAGTGTGCCACAAAATAGTTCTGTGCAAAGTGTTAAGTCATGTCTTTCCTCTTTAAATATGATACAAGATGGTTTCCAGCTGAGGAGTGGGAGTGGAGGGTGGACATACAAGGAGTGAGTTATTCCAGACTATTTCAAACTGATTACTTGGAGACACCTTCCAAAATGTGGTTACTGATGTAGTAAACATGGCATGTATTTCAACACAAACTGATCTCTTTCATAAGTCTGCTATGCCAACACACATATAGTTATGTAACATGACAGGATCACCCCAAACAACCTGTGGCCATAATATGTGAACAAAGCCCCTCTTCATGTAAGCATTTGACACCCTCATAGTCTCCATGTACAGTGTAATTTTGAGGGCTGACTATATTGCTGCTTCCAAGTCTCCATGTCTGTGTTCCTTACAACATAGTCCTGTCAATATTCAATCATTCAGTCACATTTCCATTGTGTTCCTTTGAATGTTCTTGCAATAAGCAATGCAGTCACAACCAGAACAGCACTTGCATATGTGCTGTCCCACAGCTCAGTCACGGGCAGGGGTGGGCTGAACAGAAAGCACACTTGGACTCACTTGCTACTTAGGCACACAAAGAGCACTTGTGCACACAGCCTCAGGGAAGTCTGGGAAGTGCTTGGAAGATGCAGTAGAAACCAGTTTCTAACAAGATATTTTCAAGTTAGTGCAACACAGAGAACTCTGGGCTGTACCTCCAGAGATCACAGTGTGAAACCTGGGTAAGCACTCAGCCAGGGCATGCATAGGTACTGTATGTGAGCAATGAGGGGCGCGGCCCTGCAGAGCTGTCATGCTTCCTCCTGGAGAAGTTTGTGTCTACCAGGGAAAGTGAGGAACCCTTCTGGACTAGGAAGTGGGGTGGGGGGCTCTCCCCAAAAACCACCACAACCATTGAAATTAAGAGACTTAAATCAGAAAATCTAGTGGAAAAGGATAACAGTTCTTTACTACAAATATACATATGTATAACCAAAAGAAAAAAACCCAAACAGAATGAACACAGGCACTGTAACCAAAACTTTGTTTTAGCAACTCCTCTGCAGATGGTGTCAGCCCTCAAGGAGTCTGTAACAAATCCAGGCAGCGTCAACTGCTCTTTTCAAAGAACAGCACAGAGCAAGCAGAGTTCGGAGGCCAAACCAGGGGAGCTCCCTCAAAGTGCTTCCACAGCCCAGCAAATGGTGACTGGCACTCACACAGCAGCCAGAGGAAAGAAGTGTGGCAAAAAACACGGGAAAACCTCTCTGCCCCTGCCCCACCTCCCCCAGTCCTCTCCAGCCATGAAGTTGGAATGCAATGCTGTCAGATATCCCTTTATTATCTGGTTCTGAGAGTAGGTAGTGGGGGGCTGGGCTTCAGCTCCCAAACCTCTGTGTCAGTAAGGGAGAGAAAAAAATTCCATGCAAGGTTTTTAAACTATAACAGTTTGGCATATCCTATACTGACACAATACTTGAGGGACAGCTGTGTAATGGAACAATGTGGGAATGTTCAAAAGCAAAACAATGAAATAGATCTGTGATGCAGTAACTGGTCTCATATTCCCTGATCTGTTTGGTACAGCAACATGAGGTCAACCAGTCTCCTTGCTTTTGTCTAGTAAATCCAAGAAGAGTAGTGGAACACAAGTCTATTTGCAACCTTGGCAATACACCACTGCAGTGAAGCTCATCCCAACAATTACTTTTTGATAAGTCAGGCAGTGACTGGTGAAACTTTTTCATCCATATAAACCTAGCAGAAAAGTCTTGAAAATAATACACAACCACTTGCATACATGAGAAAGCTTTACCTGTTCAACCAAAATCTCTACCTTCACCAGCCAAAATGTATGAAGCTGCTCTTACACTCAAACAAGGATGTTGTAGTGGAACCAACACTGATTTCACTAAGCAGGTTTAGAGATCATCTATCAGTTTAATTAGTTGTCTCCAAGAGACAGGCCTTAAGAGTCCTCCCATTAGATATTATATCTTCAGTGCAGCAGGACTAGACAGTGCTGCAAGTGTAATCAATTCTCTGTTAGGCTGGATGAATCATGGTTCCTTCATATTCTTCTTGCTTTCCAGCAGGGAATAGGTTATTGCTCCCCACTACAGTTTGGTCTTCAAAGGATGGTTCTAAACCTGAGGCATAAAACTTCAGTGTGAAGTGTAAGAAAGGGCTGAGCTGTGCAAGTTCATGAGATACACTCACTGCCTTCTCTAGTGATGCCCAAGTCTGCTGCTGGCTCCATACCTCTGACACACACAGTGAGAGAACTGGACACAAGCTACTGTGGAGATGCAGCAAGCCAGCAGCTTGCCAGCAGAAAGCAGACATAACAACTAAAGACCCTTCATACCACACCTTCTCCAGCAAACCCAGGCAAGCCCCAAGGTGCAGCATCTAGCACCTGTCTCAGCTCAAACAGTCCTCACAGCTTGTGGTTGATATAAGACACTTGTCTGTCCTGTGAATGGGTCTGCTGTTCTGGCAAGAATAGGAGGCTCAAGAGAGGAAGAGCTATCCTGATGCAGTGACCTCAACAAATCATTTGGAGGGAAACTCTGGGGGTCATCTAGTCCAGGCACGAAGTGGGACCTCCATCACCACTAGAACATGTCAGCTGTGCCTTTGTCTAGCCAAGTCTTGAAAACTTCCAAGCACAGAACTTCCAACTACAGCACAGGCCTCCTAGGAAAGTTTTCCCTATGCCTAATTTGAATATTCCAAGACACAGTATGTACTCCTGGCTATAGCTGGCAGAAGACCAAGACCTATCTGGACTATTTTAATAATGGTAAGCATAAAATGAGTAAAAACAAGCAAACATTTGGAAGCAGGTTCACAAAAGAAGCATATAAATGCATTTCTCAAGCCACCTGAAACTCAGCACTAACTATAGGAACTCCTTCAGGATTTCTGTTTTCAAAAGCTGTCTCAGTCAGCAGAACTGAAGAAAGACTATGGTACTCTGATACTTCCTCTGACAGAATAAAGCTGCACAAAAACAATCAAGAACACATTAAACAACGTCCAACTGCAAACCCAGCTTTCACAGCATTCTCTGTTCATTAGGGCATTTTACAGAGCAGTGACTTTAGTCTCTGATTGTGAACCCTCTTTTATGCTGTTGAGTTCTCCAAGACAGTTATCAAGTGCAAATAAACTCACAGGGGCACACCTGTCTCCTCTATTTCTAATTATTGCCCCTGAAACTCATCATTAGCTAGGTGTATGAGGGCAGCTCATACACGTGCAACCATCTATCAAGAAACACCCATTTTGTAATACCAAACAAAGTCTCTGTTGACTTCAGGGAGCCTTTTTTTCAGGATATGCTTCTGATTCAGTTCAAGAGAAGGCTAAAGCACCAAAACTCATGTACTTCATTCAGCTCTGCCCACTTATCTGGCTAAAGCAAGGAACTAGTTTTTTTCTGGTCTCCCAAGTTCCAGGTTAACTCACTGTATAATTTACTGTAGCTGTCTTAGAAATCACACTTAGAATTACAGAAAAGGAAGCCTGGAGATCTTCTGGTCCAAACCCCTGCTCAAAGCCAGCCCAGCTTCCAACTTAGATCAGGCTGCTCAGGGCAAATTGACTGCCCCTGAAGAAGACAGTCTCTCTGCAACCACTCCCACTATGAAGAACTTTTTTCTTAGCGCTATTTTAACTCCGCTGTTGTAGGTTGTATTCACCACCTCTCATTCCTTTAATGTGACTCCCTCTGCCTTCTCATTAACTATCCTTTAGGCAGTTGAAGGCTACAGCTAGATCTCCCTTAGCTTTTTCTTCCCAGGTGAATAAACTTAGATCATCCAGTCTCTCCTTTTATTTCAAGTGCTCCAGTTCTCTAATGATCTTTAGCATCAGTGGCTGGACTTGCTCTACTTTGCCAGCATCTATACTAAGCAGCCCAAAAATGAACACAGGACTCCAGGTAGTCTTGCAATTGCTGAATAGAGGGGAGTAATCACTCCTTGACTTGCTGGAGAAAATCCTATTAATGCAACCTAGTATGGGCTCAGCCTTCACTACCTGAAAGTCATATTGTTGACTATCTTCAACTTGTGTGTCAGCTCTCACTAACCACGTGGATTCTAAACCAATACTTCTTGCAAAAATAATATGCACATTTTGACAGGCCTTAGCAACATCACAAAATCAGAATGCAATTTGTAATTCAAGGGGCAATAAATATGCCTCGTGCAGAACAGAAAATAAATGGGGGGGGGAAGGGGGGTAGGTGAATTTGTTTGCAACTGACAATTTAGGGCATAATTATGCCTAAATAAAAATTGTGTTCCTTCACCTTTACTTTTTTCCCAGTACAGTATCTGTGCCTTACTTTGTGTAAGATGCCACAACTTTTGCCTTCTCTGAGGCCTCATGGACCAGATGCAGGACAGCCTGATCATCTGGGGTCCACTACGGAGAGTGAACAAGGATAAAATATCTGCTACCAGAGTCAAAGGGAGCAAAAGGGACACATCTTTGTACCACAATCTCTAACCTGTGGGCAAAAGAAAGTTCTCTGGTTTATAGTATCCAGCTCAGACCAGAGGCTGATGAGTGGAGCTGGTGGAGGAAAACTCAAGAGTTCAGCATCCCCCTCATCATCCTACTCCGAGTTTAAATTAACGGAGGAGAAGAAAGGGGACCTGTCTTGTCAAGAGAGTAGCAAAAAATAGTCTAGTTCTCCAGAGAGGAGACCACAACATGGAGCAGGGAGGAGAAAGGTGACTCAAGAGAATACCATGTTTTCACCAAACTGCAGTCTTTCACCAGAATGCTCTAATGTGTTAATGCTGCCCCAGAACAACCACAGTTCTCCTGAATCCCGTTCCCTACCTGGTTATGCCTACCTCAGCAATGTCCATATATCAGATTTTGTAGTCCAACTTATTTGATTTCTGGCAGTATTTACATTTTAACTCATAGTATGTTTCTCCTTCCTGTGGGTGGTTTAGAACATATTTCACAGCTGTTAGGCTTTACATTAAGTATCTATTCTATTTATTTGTATTTTAAATTATTCACACTCTGGAGATATGCTGCTTTCTCCCCTCTATCTACTCTATTTGCCACTTTGCTAAAGCACTATAATCTCCTAAAACAAGACCCATTTTGTCCAGCATGTGGGTATGTCAGTCAGGGGTGCAATCGATGCTAGAACATTACTGCTGGCCCAGAGCAGATACTTAGAGAAAGATGATTAGAGGCAGGACAGAAACAGAATTACTGTGTTCTTGGGGCTCTGGGCTGATGCTTTGAAGATCTAACCACACCAACCCCCAAAACCCTTTCCAGGGGGTAATATAAAACAGTATAGTTTGGGTCATTTCCTCTCACTCCCTGCCTTTGCCCTGGACATGTTTTCACATTTTTCAGTACTGTCATGGTGATTCTCCTTTTTTTGTTTATTCCCATATCAACACACATGACTTTCTTTTACGGTGTCTACTGATCTGCTCAGCCTAGAAAACTTCCCTTCCTTGTTTTTGGAGTTAAGTAGTATCTCACAGAATACACTGAGTTTGAAGGGACTCATCAGGATCATCAAGTCCAGCTCCTGGCTCTGTGCAGGGCACCCCAAGTATCACACCTTGTGTCTGAGAAAGTCGTCCAAACACTTCTTGAACTCGGACAGACACGATGCTGTGACCACTTCCCTGGGAAGCCTATTTTAGTACCCAACCTTTTTTGCCCTCTGGGTCAAAAACCTTTCCCTGGTACCCTTCCTAAATCTCCCCTGACTCAGCCTCGTGCTGTTTCCTCTAGTCCTGTCATTGGTCATGAGAGTAAAGAGATTGGTACCTGCCTTTCCACTTCCCTTACTTCCACTGGACGTGTACCTTGCTTTTCTGCCTTATTTCCAAGAGAAGATCCCTGTTCAGCCAAGCTGGCTTTTGTCACCCCTCCTCCCCACGATTTAAATAAGATTTTATGATGAATGTAGACACATTTACAAAACCTGCTAACACAAATTTAGTAATATCTTTGAAACTGTGCTGCGTAGAAAAACAAGCGGCTGGTACAAGCTCTGTCAACAAAGCCCCACAGATGCTGCCATATTATTTGCATTCCTGCTGAGCACTGGGTGCAGCACATGGTAAAGATTTCCGGTTATAATCTTAACCAAAGAAACTGATCACCAGCAAATACAGAAATTCACTTGGTGACTTATTGGAATGTATCAGTCTTACATACAAGAAACTATCTTGCAAAGTGATGAGCATTCTGCAAGGATATGCTCTTGCATATGGGAATCCACAGTCTAAACAACAGATGCACACAATAAGTTCAGAACCTTACTTTTATTCCTGTGGCATGGCAGTGATTGTCCCTCGGTGCTTGGCAATGGGGAGGCCACACCATGAGTCCTGTGTTCAGTTCTAGGGCCTCTCACTACAAGAAAGACATTGAGGTGCTGGAGCATGTCCAGAGCAGGACAACGGAGCTGGTGAAGGGTCTAGAGAGTAAGTCATATGAGGAGTGGTTGAGGGAGCTGGGGTTGTTTAGCCAGGAGAAAAGGAGGCTCAGGGGAGACCTTATTGCTCTCTATAACTATCTGGAAGGAGTCGGCCTCTTTCTCCCAAGCAACTGTCACCATGACAAGAGAAAATGGCCTCAAGCTGCATCAGGAGAGATTCAGGTTGGACATTAGGAAGACTTTTTTCATTTAAGGGGTTGTTAAGCATTAGAATGGGCTGCCCATGGAGGTGGTGGAGTGACCATCTCTGAAAGAGTTCAAGAAACAATTGCACTTAGTGCTATGGTTTAGCTGACATGGTGATGTTTCGTCAAAGGTTTCACTCAATGATCTTGAAGGTCTTTTCAAACCTTAAAGATTCTATGATTCTAATTGCTGGTTCTTTTGCTCCACTTTGACAAGGTCAAGCAGTAACTGAGTTTCATCTGCTGTCAGCACACACATGATTCTAAAGCTATGGGAAAGTGTGGCTGAAAACAGCCACACTGATGACTGCCAGGTGGTCTTGGGCACAAAATTTACCAGAACTACAGGCTGACTGTTCAGGATCCTCAGTCTTTCAATCCTACAGTCATACTTCTCATGGGATATTGAATTGCAATAGCAGCACTTCTGGCTGCTGCAGGGTAGTCTAAAACACTGTATCTGCTCCATCTAGTGATTCCAGAATATGTCAGGCTGCAACTCTGTACTGGAGATGAAGACAGCTGCAGGTGAAAATAAAGGGCACTATATATATATAATCTGCAGGTTATTGCATGGTGGTCATGGCAGTAGAAAAGCTGATGGGAGTTTTCTGTTCTTCCTTACCATCTGTGGTAAGACAGGTTTTATGTAATGGGAACACCTTTTCCACTTTTTTATTCCAGTTTTCACCTCCCTCCTTATATTTTATTAAAGCTCAATCTCTCTTTGGTAATAGCAAACAAACAGAAAATGAGAACAGAATATTATATCCCACAGCATCACAGCAGTCTGAGAGGCAGAGACATCAAGACAACTTAAAGGAGGAGGAGGGGAAGTTCATACCAGCTATTGTCTTCCCTCAGAAGACAAATATATAGACAGAAAGAACTCTTGCACAAGCGAAGAAAGTCCTCAGTTCACTTGGGTCTTGAAACAGTCTACACTTCAACGTAATTGTCATAAAATGGAGCACACCATGACAGTCAATATTTTCAAGGATGAGCAGCAGAAACAGGTCATATACCCTGGCATGCATGGGCGTGTTGCATTGCTAAGAGTTAAAGATGCTACATATGATGGCCAAGGTTGGGTTACAGGGCTAGGTGCCTGGACTACAGCTTGATGCAAAAAATGAACATCTGTGTGACTCACTGTAGAACAAAAGCCGACACTTTCTATATAAAACCATTTACTATTTCATTTCCCAAATGAAAAAAGAAAAGCCACTTCTGAAAAGCGTAGGTACAATGTTTTCTTAGTCTAGCTGTAGTGGACGTCTATATGGTGTACTGCTGGTGAGGAATCTTTCCTTTCCCTGCTAATACTCTGGCATCAGCTCGAGATGTTGAGAAAAGCCCAGTCTTCCTGACCGAGATCACTATTTATACTGGACGCCCATTAATTGCATTGCTCAAAGTGATTTGCTGTGGGTTTTCTTTTTTTATTCTAGCTGCATTGTGTCGTGATCTGATGACTGATTGGGTCCTGTGAGCAATCATGAGCCCAAGCCTATTGCTTCTAGCTTGATAGAGTGTATATCTCTATTTCATATTCAATAATGATGAATGGTCATGGCTTACATTTATATAGCGTCTTTCATCCAGAAAGATCCCAAAGCGCTTTACAAATTGATTTACTGTGCAAACTATGGGGTTTATTCTCCGCTTCATAAGCTCGTATAAATCCCACTGAGTTACTTGCACTTCATCATGGTACTTGGTATTGCCCAAACAAAGCACAAGCACTCTTTATAATACACCTAGCAGAGAGTCAGAGAACACTTAAAAAAAATACAAAAGTATTCAGAACCTCAGTTTTATGTTGTTTCCAAAAGGCAGAATCTCTAGCAGCAGAGCATCCACCTAATCCTAGGAAGTACTACTTTCTGCACTACTAATAGGACTTCTTGCTACAAAGCATTCCTTGAAGAGGAAGCCACCAAGAGCTGAGTCTGCTTGTTCACTAAACTAAAAACTAGTTTTAAAACACTAGTATTAAACAGAAAACTACTAGCGACTGAACATCAGTAGCCAGCAATATATGTTGCATGTGCTTCTTAAGGGTTGCAAAAGAAGGAAGTAGGAGGAATGATCCGGCAACCTCCCTGCCAATAATTTTGAGCAAGTATTTAGCCACAGCATTATGCTCTACACTAATGTGTTAAAGTAAATTACCCAGTTGCCTTCTCTATTTAACTTGGGGTGGGCAAGGAAATGCACCAGCTACGTGCCTGGCTTCACCAACTGCTGCTGTTCCCCATGTTGATGATTAGCAAAAGGGAGTGCCAAATCTGGAATCTAACCTTCACATCTTTCAAGCCTAAGGGACAGAGTGAAGTGGGGAACCCATGACTGACATGAAGGATAATCACCGCAAATGTTTTTTCCACATTCTCTACTCAGTCTAAAAGCTTTAAAGGAGCAACACCTTCCCTACCTCCATTACTTTGGCAGACAGTTAAGTGAGGTGCAATTAAAAACAAAACAAAACAAAACCAACCCCACAAACAAAACAAAACAAAACAAAACAAAACAAAACAAAACAAAACAAAACAAAACAAAACAAAACAAAACAAAACAGAGAGGCAGAAAGTCTTTATATAAATACAGTGCCTGTGAAAGTGAGAGGCCAACAGTTGCTCTTAACAGTATGCCATGGATATAAGCTGAGTACCCTTTTTACTGCACTTTTGAAATGGCTACAGGACCAATGCTGGTTCTAATCTGACTGAAAACAAAGTCATATCAAGTTATCCAGTGTGGGTGAAAGACCCACCTCCTCAGAGATTTTAACCCAAATGTGTTTCCTGGGAACCCAAAAAGAAACAACACGTAAATATTCAAAGGTAAAAGGTAACAATCTAGTGCTAGAATTACATATAATTTCTTTTCTTTGCCTATCGGAATTACCATGCTAACATACTGCAGCAATAAGTACAGTTAAAGACAGGGAACAAAACCTTCCCTCCTTTATTACATTATGAACTGTTTGCCATGTTCTTTATTCACATCAAAGCAAAAAAGAAAAACAACACAGGTTAAGACAGGGAGAAAAATCCTCCTAGTAGGATTGACAGCATCAGACTGAAAGGTCCCATGTAACATGCATTCCTGGGGCAGGTGAAAGGAGAATGACCAGAAAACACTGCAGGATTTATCCAGCACTTTCATGACAGGTTCGTGCCACTACAGCTGTAGGCAGTCCCTCAGCCATGTGTGTCCTATCTCCCTTTTGGTCACCTCTAGCAGCTCACTCAATACCACTAAAATCTTTTGAACATCAAATGATGTCTTAACAAGGCTATAGGTACAGAAGCCTCCTCTGGCCCCCTGTTGTGAATGCCCTGCCCATTTGATCTCAGTGGAAGGTGAACCCTGAACACATGGTTGATAATAGAGAGATGTTTTTGTTATTGCTGAGTTGGGCTTACACAGAGCCAAGGCCTTTTCTGCTCTCTGTACTGCCACGCTGGCAAGGAAGTTGGGGTGCATGGAAGGTTGGGAGGAGAAACAGCCAGGACAGGTGACCCAAAGTGACCAAAGGAATATTCCATACCATATGACATGATGCTCAGCATATAAAGCTAGGGTGAAGAAGGAGGAGGGGAGGTTTGGAGTGATGATGTTTGTCTTCCCAAGTAATGACGGGTGTGATGGGGCCCTGCTCTCCTAGAAATGGCTGAACACCTGCCTGTTCATGGGAAGCAGTGAATTAATTCTTGGTTTTTCTTTGCTTGTGTGCATGGCTTCTGCCATCCCTATTAAACTCTTGCTGTCTCAATCTGCAAGTTTTGTTTTGATTCTCCTCCCCATACCACCAGGTTGAGGGTGAGAGATGGATTGAGCAAGTGGCTGCAGTGCTTAATTTCTGGCTGGGCTTAAACCACAACAGGGGTGCAGCCTAAAACCCCACATCACAGAGTCAGAGAAATCATATATTCTTTCATTTTAGGGCATCCCCATGGTGTAACGAAGGCCTGTTTGATAAGCCTAACTTTCACAGCTTTTGTGAGGCTAAGTTTCAGCTCATTTTTACTTCCACTCAAATTCTTCAGTTTCATCTCAATTTTACATTAGGTGCTTTGTATTTGTACCACAAAGCAAGAAAATTAAGAACATTTGGATACAAATGGCCTGGAGGTTATGAAGATATGGCCAAGATCTTCACAGAAGAGGCACTGCAGAAGAATGAGACTGTAGAATTAATTGTGAGAAGGGAGATTTTGGACTGATAATAAAGAATATTTTCACCATAAATAAGCAGAGGAACACGTTACCCAGAGATACTGTAAAATCTCCATCCTTAGAGGGTTTCAAGGTCCAATCTAATCTTTCCTGCACACAGTCCTCTGCCCATCCTGCACTCTTCCCAAGCCCCCTCTCTCCTCTGTTTGTTTAATTCCTCTTGTGTCTTACGTTCTACATGCTAATGTGACTTCCTTTCCTTCCTCTGACTTTGATGCCAATATGAGAGGAGAGAGAATAAGAACAATGCTCTCATTTCTGGTCTGTATTATGACAGTGGCTTTCAGATGTTTGGAGAAACAATGACACAGAAGACCAGATCCAGGCCCATGGACCTAAGACAAAGTATATAACTGCATCATTAGGAGAGCAAATCGATAGTTCCATAATGAAGGCTGGTACTTTCTTGTTACAGATAACATTACTAGAATTTAGCAGCCAGACACTAGCAAGCAGCTATTTATTTCATATGAGCTATTAAAAAAAATATTTCAATAAGCTCTCTAATTTATCATAACACAAGGATGCTGGAGAAAGTATAGCAACAAACTTTTGCCTTATTTTAAATTACAGAATCATAGAATGGTTTGGATTGCAAGGGACCTTAAAGATCATCTAGTTCCAATCCACTTGCCACAGGCAGGGACACCTTCCAGTAGAACAAGTTGCTCAGAGATCCATCCAGCCTGGCCTTGAACACTTCCAGGAATGGGGCAGCCACAACTTCTCTGGGCAATCTGTTTCAGTGCCTCACCACCCCCACAGTAGAGAATGTTTTCCTAATATCTAATCTAAACCTAGCTTCTTTCAGTTGGAAGCCCTTGTCCTATCACTAAGTGCCCTTGTAAAAAGTTCCTCTCCAGCTTTCTTGTATGTTCCCTTTAGGTACTGGAAGGCTGCATCTCCCCAGAACCTTCTCTTCTCCAGCCTGAACAGCCCCAACTCTCTCAGCCTGTCTTGATAGAAGAGGTGTTCCATATCTCCAAACATCCTTGTGGCCATCCTCTGGATGCTCTCTAACAGGCCTGCATCTTTCTTGAACTGAAGACTCCAGGCCTGGATGCAGTACTCCAGGTGGGCTCTCAGCAGAGTAGAGAAGCATACTGACCATGCTTCTTTTGATGTAGCCCAGGATACATTTGGCTTTCTGGGCTGCAAACACACTTTGTCAAGTCACATCGAGCTGAGAAGCTTGACATCCTTGCCTCATTCCCTTCATGATATGGACATACCAGGTCTCCTTAGCCAATGTTATTACACAGACAAAATACATGTTGCTGGCACACCTTCTACAACCTGGCCAAGTTTTTCTAGCTGGATGGCCCCAGAGTGACACCACAGGAGCAGGGCACCAAATGGCAACATGAGGCCAACCGAGGCTCCTGCCACAGCAGCACCAAGAGTGCTAGGAAACTGAAGACCACTACTAAAAAGAAAACACCCCCACAAAACCAAATGAAAACAAACAAAATCAAAACAGTAAGACCAACAAAATAAAAAACAAGCTAAGAAAACAACAAAACCCACCAAACAAACAAAAAAACCCCAAAGTTACAAAAACTTACATTGGAACCAAGGCTATCAGACTAGAAGGGAAACAGACTTTGTACTTGCAGGAATCCTGATAGATTACTAGTCACAGTAAAGGAAACTCACTCCATGTAAGGGCACATTATTCAATCTAATTGTTCAGCAAGCAGTTGTAAAGATTTTAGGAATTTTTTTTATCCTTAGAAAATTTTCTAACGTTGACAGTACACCTCATCAACACTAAAGAGCAGGTGACACAAAAAACAGAAAGTAATTGTAAATTAAGGAAATCGCATCAAATTAACTAAAGCAGCAGCACCAAAAATCAATTTCCTGGCAAAACCGAAGAATAAATGCCAGCCAAAATAACATAGATTGCACTTTTACTGGTACTCAGCTGCAAAGCCATGGACCAAAAACATGCTAGAGGCTGAGATGCCCCTGAACTAAGAGGATCCTGACCCTGCATAGCAGGAAACACATTCATAGAGGCAGGGATATCAGGGAAGCCTGCATCACTTTCCAAAGCTTTTTTTATCCCAGGAATAAAGACAAGTTCCTGAGAATCCTCCACATGTATCAAAGGATACACATCTACTCTTGTTCACCAGCACTGAGCTCATGTCATATCATCACTGTAAAAAAGGAAGAAGACATAGGCAACATTTTTAAAAATGAAAACAAAGACTTCTCAAGTCTTTGCAAGAAGGGAATATGACCGGTAGTACTCAGCTGCCTTAATTTTTATATGTAAGAATAATGCAATACGGTACAAAACTTTGAGGTTTTCTGTCCTTTGCAGGCAGATAAGTTTAGACAGATATAACCGTGCCCACCACAGTGTGTACCAAAGATGTCAATGTCCAGTTTCATGAGCCTGTAGTATCTCTCATTTAGTCAACAAACTTTCCTCCTGCACCTCCCCAGAGATGATGTGGCATTTGGATTCCCACAGCAGCCACAGGAACATGTCTGGTAAGGCCCTCCTACCTGAATAGGACATAATAGTACCCAGGATCATTACTAAAGTAGGAAGGAAGTCCAAAAATACATGAATCAGGGCCTTAGAAAATTGTTTTACAAGAGCTTGTTGCAAAAGCAAGCATAAAACTACTGTGCTCCCTGGGCTTTTTCCTTTCCCAACACAAGCAAGTGCCAGAAAGCATGAACCCTGTTTGTATAGGAAAACACATGATCCTCTTCAGACTGCCAGTGTGGAGAGAAATGTTGAACTACACCATCCCCGTGCAGCCCTCCCTCCCTCTCATCCACTGTAGATATACAAGGCTAAGTTGATGAGCTGTTCAGCTTAGTGTGAAATGTGTTACATTTTCCCCCCAGCTGCTTCCTGATTGCAGTATTTACTTTTAATCTCCTCTGCCTCAATGCCCGATAAAAACTTTGTCACATTAGATGGTGACAGATGGGAAAGAGAAGGGGGGGATCACTGCAAGGGAACGTCCTGGCTTCCCAATAATTTTTCACAACGCCAATTATGTCCTTCAGTGCTTCCCGGCATGTGCACCCATGTCAGCATAGAAGGAAATAGAAAGGCATAAATAAAGACAAAACCAGGCACTGCGTAGCTTTAATCTGCAGAATAACATTTCTCATTTGGGTGAAATATTGTTGGATTCTCTCCTGTGCTGGAAATGGAGACACACACACATATATACACAGAGACACAGACGTGCAGAGTTCACAGCTGCTTTCCTCATGCATGGATACTGCCATCCTCACAGGCAGCTCTTGGTAACAGGAAAGTGCAGTTGTCTCCTGCTTCCTGAAAGGCATCCATGTCCGGGAAGCCAAATCTTATGACCTTTAATCCATCTACCATTGACTGGGCAGGTATAATGTAAAGATTCTCATCTTTAAGGTTTCAAAACGTTCCTTAGAAAGTTTAGGATCATGACATATTACGTTGTACTTGAGGCTTCTGGCCAACATCAGCTTCCAAGCCTAATACTGGATGACATTGCATATGGCACACTTAGATATCCCATCCAAGATGATGGGCTCCAAAGGAAAATCTTTTGAACCTGAGTTATTTCTTGCTTAGGTCTCTGAGAGAAATTAAATGTAGCAGCAACAACCTGTGTTGGGGGAGATGTTTACAGCAGCATTATAGTTTCAAAATCTTTCATGGAATTTTTTCTCTCCCTTACCAACACAGGACAAGAGGACTTGCTGAAGCCCAGCCCAGCTCCCCACTACCTGCTCCCAGAGCTAGCTAAAGCCTCAACAAAAGGAATGACTAATAGCTTTGTGTTCCAACCTAATGGCTGGGGGAAGGACTGGGGGAGAGGGAGATTTTTTTCCTGGTGCTGGCCACACTTTACTCCCCAGTCTGCATTTGCTGGGCTGGTGGAGGCACTGGGAGGACGTTTTTCTTTTTGGCTTGGCCCCTGACTCCGTGCACCCTGTGCTGTTCTTTGGAGAGAGGGGTTGCCGCTTGCTGGATTCACTGCAGAGTCCGTGAGTGGCCAACACCATCTGCAGGTGTGTTGGCCCCAACACCTTTTTTTTGGACAGAGGACAGTAGGAGAGAGTCTTTGCACTGCCCACAGGAAAGATTTCAGCCCTTCTCTGTGGCCGCCATTCCCACGCGAGTTTTGGAGCCAGTGCCTCTCCCTGGTCACCGTCTCTGCCTCGGCAGAGCCCATGAGTGATGCATCACGGCCACTGCCCCCTGAGACGCAGCATCAACGCCTGCTGTCCCTAAATATAACTCCACCAAAGGGGCAGAGATAAATAGGACTTGATTTGTTTGAAAGTTTTGGTTTACAGTGTTGCTGTTTGTTCTGTTCTGTTTTTTTGGGGGGATATATATATATTTATAGTAGAGAACTATTATTCTCTTCTATACATCTTCTGATTAAAGTCTCTTAATTTCAAAGGTTGCGGTGGTTTTCGGGAAGAGGTCTCCTTCCTAGTCCAGACAGACATCTTAGTTTCTTTTAAACTGAGACAAACAGCAGATGAAGATAATCAGGGAAGCAAAGGGAGAAAGCCACAGGAGGAATGTAGGAGACAGTTTTGACCTGGACTGGGATTTAGCTAGTCCTACCAGGACAAAAAAAAAACACTTTTTGTTTGCTCTTTATTCAAGAAATAAGCCTTTATGTACCTTCTTTGTAAACAAGGGGGAAAAAAAATATCAAAATATAGCACTTTTTCAGGCATCTTTTCCTTTGAACTAAGAGAATCACACATGCTTTGGAACACAGCTACTACTGTCCTCTTTGCAACCCTGGCTTGGTCCCAAACAGGGACAAGAACCCAGGGACTTCCATTCCAAGCAGAATGGACAGGCAGAGGAATGCATAATGAAAGTAGACCAGCTGCTCTAGAGCACAATGGAAATGTAGAAACAGAGATCATAAAGGGAGAAGAGTCTCAACTGGAACAGAAGGAAAGGGTAATCTTCCTAACAAGTGAAGCCTATCATGATAGTGTACGTGAATGTTCGCAGGTAGGGCACATTCCAGCATCTTCTATCAGGCCAGAACTTGGCCTGCAGAAGTCTTGGTAAATGCCAAGACAATACCCCTTTCCAAATTAGATATAAAATAAGATACATAAATGTGTAATAAAGCAGGTACTCTCAAACAAGGAGATTTCAGGTAGCTACAAATGGGGCATCAGCCAAGGAGTTACTCATTCAGTGTCTGCAGCAAGAAAAAATATAAAAGGCAATGAGAAATCTCTGGGCTCAGGGCTAGGAGATGCAGCACTTATCAGGCAAAGAACTGTGAGCAACAGAAATTAGAAAAAAGCCAATGACAAAATGAACTAGGCTGTGTAAGAATCCAGGAAGCAAATGGATGGAACTGGAACAGAGAAGATAAGATAAAGGACTGTTAGTAAGTTCTTTAACTACATTCTTTACCTGTAGATTTGCTCTACAGAAAGTAGCTAACTAGTAACAGAAACAGTATGTTCTTAGGCAAGTGTCCTTACAGTTGTGCCTTATCAGATTTCAGCAGCCATGTCCGTATTTACACACCCATCAGTATGGACATGTTATAGGCAGGATTACAGAACTGATCATGCCAATGAAACTCCTCCAGAAGCTCAACTACAACGAGCTCAGCATATTATAGTGGGAAAGAACAATGCTCTCTTCCCTACAGACAGAACCAGTGAAAAAATAGAGGTCCCTGAAGAACTTGTTGAATGAAAAGGGCACAAATTATCAGTTGCAGGCCACCTAGACTTCAGTGGATGTAGGAGCAAAAACAGCCACTTACAAGAGAAAATCAGTATGAAGCAAAAAGAAATGTCAAGCCAAAGAGATTTAAGGAGAAGGGTAACATTCAGATCTGAATAATTTTTAAAACTCTGTTGCCTTTCCAAAGGATGAATGCTGAACGCTAAGAACTGTACATGGGCCTTACAAAGATCCTCTAAGTATCTGTGACAGAGCTCTAAACAATAGCATCATGTTTACAAGCAGATATAGTGAACAAATGCTCTAGTGTGGAACCACATTCTAGAATGAGATTTTTTGTTCTTTTCTAGGTTTATAAATATATTGACCCCAAAGACTTTTGCTTGACTAAGTGATAAAGATTCTAAAAAATAAAATGCAGATACATCCAAGTTATTTGTTTGCATCTATCCTTCAAATTAATTACTTAATAAGTAATATTCTTAGCTCTTCATGGCAATATTTGTGCAAATTAAATGAAGGTGTTTCTACAAAGAAAGAAAGAAAAAAAAGTACAGTGAGCCAGACTTAGAGAATTCTTGTGTTTTCCCTGTTATGAAGTATGTACCTTTTTTGTGTCACTCTCCCTCAAAAAATCAGACTTTCCTTTGTTTAGACACAATAAACTTCCTAATGATGGGAGGAAAACAACTGGCAGATATTCAGTGACTGTGCTGTTGTGCACCAAGAGGATTTCATATGCCACCCCATTAACTTCAGTCTCTAGAGGAAAGACAGGAGCTCAGCTTGAACATGTGCTCATCTTTGCTCTGCCCTCACTTCACTTAGTGAACATCAACAGTTGCTCAGGGAAAACTCCAGCTCTTGAAAACAAGATAAAACTCACTTGGTTTCCTCCAACCACATCATCGAGCATAATAATGTAAGGAAGAAAGGTGAGCTAACCTTTCAAGTCAAAAATTTGTCCCTCTGTTCAACATAAAGCATTAAAGATTATATGAACAAGACAGTCACTATACAACACAATATAAACATGTAGGAAGGTCCTGCTTGTTTTGACAGCAAACTATTCTTGAAAGAAAAGAATACAGAAGGTCAAACCTGTCAGCTAGCAATCAGCTCCAAGAAATATCTACCCCATTTAAAGGTGTGCTGGTTTTGGCTGAGGTAGAGTTAATTTTCTTCACAGCACTTGCTGTGGGGCTATGTTTTGGATTTCTCCTGAAAATATTGATAATTTTTCCTGACTCTTTCAATCTCAAAATCACAGGATATTTACCACGGTCCTGTGGGAGGTTTCATGTGTTTCATTAGTCCCCCAGCCCCGAGGTGCTCACTGTGTTGCACTCTGACAGGGCCAGCCACAGCAATGACATGCTGCGCAGTAGCCAACTGGGCAGAACAGGCACAGCCCAGTCTCCTGCTGAGCCGCCCTCGTTAAAATTACCTGACCCTCAGCAAAAATTGAGTGGTAGTGGCTCAGAGAACACAAGTATCCTTATCAGCACCTGCAGTCATTTGCATAGTCATGCTCACTTGATACCTTTCTTTTTAAAGGAAGCATATGCAGGTTAAAAGAATTTGTGATACTTTATTCAGCTGGTACTTTTGAGGTATTTAATACAGTACATAATAATTTCTGTCAGGGAACAAAAAGCAACGTTCTCCCTGTCCTACACAGCACTGAAGTCAAATATTGGCATGCCTCCATCATCCACACTAATAGTGCTCAGGTTACAGTCTACAGAACACCGGGATTCCTAAAAATACTCACAAAAGAACCACAAAAGACATCTACAGGAAGAAATCCTACTGTCAGGAGGTTCAGTGTCAATATAAAGAAGCCCACATATTTATGGAAAACTGGTTCAGAGGACCATAGACATAACTATGACAAACACTACATAAACAGAAACATATTAGCTGGTTTACTGAACAGGTATCAGGAGTGGACACCATCAGTAGATCTGTCATGAAAGTCTTTAGTCATACTAAGTGAAGCTCCTTCTCAGTAAATTCTGTCAATTTAAAGGACAATAATAGATATTTATAAAGCTAAGTAATAATTGTTTCATTTTTTAAACTTTCTTAAAAGATTACTAAACTTCTTTAAGAAGAAATTGCAGTGATGTTTCTTGTGTTTCTCATTCAGAGTGTTTGCAGCAATAGCATATTTTCAAGACAAGCATATTTTTCCCTTCTGTTCTGCAGAAACTTAGCATTGAACAACAACATATTTATCTGTAGGGGACAATAAAGCAATATGGCAACAGAAACCAAGAGATCTATTTAGAGAGAAGTGATTCAGTGGAAAAGCATTTGGTCAGGCCAGATATCAAGCTGTTCAGCAGCAAACAGGATGATTGTAAGATTTATGATTTTATTGCAAATGATGTTTTAATATTTATCTACAGACACAACTTTTGTGAGAGACATGGGTGACAATGGCTCCTCATTATTCAACTTTAATGATAAGGTTTAGAGCTGTATTCAGTACTGCCCCCTTGCATGTCATGGAGTCATAGAATGTTAAGAGATTGGAATGGACCTTAAAGATCATCTAGTCCCATGGGCAGGGACACCTCCCACTAGACCAGGTTGCTCAAGGCCTTATCCAACACTGCCAGGGCTGCAGTATCCACAACCTCCCTGAGCAACCTGTTCCAGTGTCTCACGACCCTCACAGTAAAGAATTTCTTCCTGATATCTAACCTAAATTTACCCTTTCAATTTGAACCCATTACTCCTAATCCTATTCCTACAGCTCCTCATGAACTCTGGCTTCCTTGTAGGCCCCCTTCAGATACTGGAAGGTTGCTGTCACATCTCCACCCAACCTTGTCTTCTCCAGCCTGAACAGCTCCAACTTTCTCAGCCTGTCTTCCTAGGGGAGGTGCTCTAGCCCTCTTATCAACTTTGTGGCCCTCCTCTGGACTTGCCCAAACAGTTCCACATCCTTCTTATGTCTGAACACAGGAAAATGGGAGAGAGCCCAAACAATACGCTGAAGGCATTAGTTAGCATATTCCAAGGCACTCAGCACGGATAAGCGGTATTGTGGAGCACTTGAAAACATACCATAACTGTGACCAGGGCAACAGGACAAAAATGAAGAAGGAAAAAAAAACAAAAACCCAAGGAAACAAAACAGACACACACCCCAGGGAAAAAAAAAAAAATCAAAGAGGCTGTTGTTAATGTTTCTGATGGAATGGCCCAAACTGATAGGAAACAACACCAGCAACTGTAACCAGTGATCTTCAGATCACATCAGCAGAGAGATGCATCAGGACTGGACCTGTATACAACTACTCACCTCATTCTGAGCAGGAAGAAAAAGCACAAGAAACTACTGGATGTAGTTTGTGGATCTGAGGCAACCAGTGACCCACAGCTGAATAGAAGAGGGCTTATCTTAAAGGCCACACCTGCTCCCAACAGAACCAAAGAGCTAACTCAGAGCAGGTCTGCAACATTAACATTAGGACCTAGGACCTCCAGCCCTCACTTTCAGGTGAGAAGAAAACCACTCACCTCTTTAAATAAGTTTCAGAAATAGGTTTTGACCACACAGTTTTGTCCATAGCTAGTTAAGGTGTGAATTTGAGTCCTGTGGAAGCAGCACAGGGACCCTATTTGCTTCTCAGGGTTTGTGAAGGCAAGGGTAGTGGATTTCAGAAAGATTATCTCACAGTTCAAACTCATTAATGAAAGAAATAAATTAACCAAGCTCATTTTTCAGGGAATTCTTGTGTAAACTGGAAATTTTCCAGTCTGTGAGCCCCGCACTGTGCTAACCCATAAATCACAGCAAGCAGGTTGTCTTTATAGTGAGAGNAAAAAATACCTCCCTTGCCCACTACTGGAACAAAATAAAAGGCTTGGCCTCAGGCACTGGAACATACGCTATCTGCAAAGAGCCCCCCAAACCAGGGGAAGGCACCTGAAACAGGTCAGCTTTTAATTGAATACAATATTAATTACTGCGTGCACCATTAACGGTTTGTGGGATTTGACTAATTAATGTAATAGTTTCTGAGTCACGCTCATTAAATATGAAAATTACGCTGGTGAAAGGTATCGGTTTCATTATCAATCTTGTATGGACAGGAGTGGGGGTGGGGAGATGGTGCACTGGAAAGATTCCCACCCTGCATTATTGTGTTACTAGCTCTCTTCTCTTGCATTTGGGTAAGGTGGGGAGATGGGAGAGCCAAAGTGAAAAGGAAAGAGACAAAGAGAAGAGGAAGCATTGCCTACTGCCATGAGCTGGTGGCTGCACGTCAGGACCCAAAGCTATCCAGCTCAGACTGAATGCACACTTTTGCTTAGTGGAAAGAGCTGGCTGGTCTCCATGAGGCTATAAGTAGTTGTCAATTCCCATCATAATGCTTAGTTTCCTTCATCCCCCTGGAACAGACATAACAAGAGAGACTGATGTCCATGGGGTACATAATTCATTAACCCATGTAAAGCACGTGGTGGCTCCTTATTGGAAAACTACAGGGAAGGTAATTGTCACTGTGAAAAGTCTGTTCCAGAGCATAATTATGCACTAAGGATATGATGAGATACGCTGCTGTAGAACACACCCCTCACATGGGGCAAAACTGTTACAGAAGTAGGACCAGAGATGTTATATCTCCCCTTCCTATCCAGCAGTCCAGGGTAGGGGCAGCACTTATGTACTCCAGAGGGAAGTGTCATCAGTACTGCATGGAAAAAATAGTCACCTGCATGCAGGATGTCTGGGGAAAGAAAGGAAAGAGAACAGGGTCCACTTGTGCCCTACCCACCACAACAGAGCTAAACACAGAGATCACCATGTAGGTGGAAATTTGAGAATAAATACACAGCTGAAACAGCAGGGAGGGGGGGAAAGACCCTCAAGAGTGAGACAAAAGTCTAAAGTCTCTTAGAGGGACCATGTTTCCAAGCACCATAGAGGGAGGTAGGATCACCATCCTGCTAAGCACAGTGCTTAAATATTGCACAGGGAGCCCTAGGGTAGTAGGAAGAACTAAGTCACTGATGTTTCTTTTTTTTAGCAGTCCTCTTAATGAACTTTTAACACATCTGATACATGCATGGGGGTAAAGAAAGGAAAGGGGATGGCCTTGTGCCAGAGCCACATAACTGCAACACTTATAGGTATAGGTTAGCCTGGAAGGCCCAGATACGGAGAAGAGAAACCAGCAGGTGGAGGGAAAGCAAGAAGACAATAATGCACTTCCAAAACCCAACAAATTACTCAAATCCCTAATTCTCCTTAAAATGTGAGGAGAGGGAACAAGCAGTAAACCTATATGAAAGAGGAAATCCCATATACTATGTTTTTATCACTGTCTCACAAGTAATAGCTTTCCAATTTATGTTCCTTCAAAAGAGATGCCAGTGTTCTGCCTAAATAGCATCTGCTTGCCAAGAATCTGGGGCTGAGCCTGTTGAGAGCTGGTTGGATTGAGCACATACTCCTCTCCGGGCTTATAACATGCACAACCAAGAACAGTGCAGGCTCCTCTACTGCATCTAAGGCAGTATCCCTTCTCCACCGTACAGCTTCATCCCAGTCAGTCACACATAAATGTTCCTTCATACTCCAAGCAAGTCTCATGGCCCGGTACTGAACAAGCAAGGCAGGTAGCTACAATCGGTTCTGTTTCATATGGAAACTGCGAGTGCCATAGGTTCTGAGAAAGCTGTAACAGTTGAAAGGTCCCTGGTAAAATTAAATCCAATTTTTATTTAACTGCAGGCCTCTTTGCAACCATATTAACAAGGCTACATTTGCTCTCCATGACAAGAAAAAGTAATCACCCCATTGTGGAGTGAAAACAAGTTCCTTTTGTGATTCACATCCTATGCAAACAAACAAACGAAAAACTCTTCTGGCCTGAAACAATGCCCCACACAGATGGTATCTTCCAGTCCTACCTTCTTCCAGGGTTTCATTCCCATCTATTTTAAAGATGAACATTGTTTTTTTAATCTGAGTCCATCAAAACAGCCAGGGCACTGTTGCCCTACAAGCAACTCTGGAGGTGACAAAGTATTTTGGTTTCACCTTTGAGTACATTCCAGGGATCTAGAGATCTAGTTTACACCGACCTGCCTCTTGCCTTGCTAAATGTAGTTCAGCCTATGTCCTCACAAAAGTCTTTGTATCTTTCATCACAGTAGTTAATATGAAACAGTTGGCTCAGGAAGCCCTAAAACTGCTGGATTACCAAACACTGCTGTTGTTCTCAAAGTATGCAGTAGGGCCAGCAGCAAACAGCATACAAGCTGTTCTTGTTGAAACTTTTACAGCTTCTTCATAATGCCATAGTTCCCATGGATTTTTGTCAGTCGGGATGGAAAGGACAAAGACAGAAAGTTTCCCTACCAAAAGCAGAGCTGACATTCTCTTCTGGGAAGCATGTTGAGCATTCATGCTCAGCCCCTTGCTTCTCACCAGCACCGCAGCAGCTTTTATCAGCTCACACAATTTTAGCTCCACCGACAGTATCCCCTACACACTATTTGATCCTTTTTAGTTACTTTCATTCTCCACTGTTCTTGTCATATGTCTGTGCTGATGAAACAGAGGACTTTCCAGACTGGAGTAAAGTCCATGATTCTATACAATATGAAGTCCTGGTTGGTAAAAGAAAACCCAAACCCAACGCAGAACAGTTTGTGTTAGGGTGAAAGCCCTTGCAGCTATGAAAATATCCAGGTGGCAGCTTTGTAATCAATACATATTTTGGTCTCCTGTACCTTCCATGACTTTACTACTATGAATTCACAGTGTTTAATTAATTTAGCTAGTGAGATAGGCTGTCACTGCCTGTTATCTCTATTTAATTTTAAATTTTCCATAGGTCAAATGTATCTCTGAATGAAAGTCAATGTTACCAAATGAACATGGCAGTAGACTCTTTCAACTTCAGTTATAAGAAGAGCACAAAGTAAGAACATTCAAGATAATACTCAGTCAAACTTTAAAGTATACCGAAGCTGCAGCAAATTAATTTATTACTTAAATACCAGATGAATGCAACTGCACTGCCCTTCAGATCCACAATGTTCTATCAGACATCAGAAAGTGAACCACCAAAGAACAGGAGGGGTTGGTTGTTTTGTTCCGTGATTTGGGTTTTTAAGGTTGGTTTGCAGTTTTTTAAGATGTGTCTTCTACCTCATCACACACCAGAATTCTAGGTATGTGTCAGCACCTGCCAACAAATATAAAGAGGAGACAACACCTAGTTGCTGCCAGTAGCTAATTTAATTGTTAAAACTGCACAGAGTTTATTTATGATGGCATGACAAAGGGGCACTTACCTAAGAAAAGTTATAAGTATTTTATTCATCACCTTCTCTTCTCAGTAGCAGACTTAAGTGGGTAAATTCAGATTGTTTAAGATTCACCCTTAAAACATCATTCTGTGCTTCTCTGGATTAAAAGAGGACAAGAATTGGTCAATACAACTCACAAACAAAAGTATGGTAAAACTAAGGCAACAAAAATACCCAGGTTTTTTTCCTACTTGTAAGGATTTTCAGGTTTAAAATAAGTATCAAAGTTATTCTGTAAAAAGCTTTATAAGAAGGATAGTTTAATTTTTTTCTGCAAACAATATGATATTAAGAAACCAGCAAGGGAATTTTTGAGTTTCTCCTTTATCATTCAGCCTAGCAGTTTACTCGCAAAGCATTCCTTAGGTGGTTTGTCTTGCCCGAGGATTTTGGAACAGTTTCATAAGAAAGTATTGCTGTCCCATCAAAAGTACAGGAGAGACACCAATAGTGAATTCTCCAGGGCACAGGAGCCAGTGGCAGAACTAGGAATATAAGCCCACAGCTGTGACACTAAAGCTAAAACAAGTACATAATACTAAGCACAGGGACAAAAATAATGTCCTACTGTTGAACAATGGTTCACAAGCAGAAACACATCATAATTACTGCTCTAGAGAATTTACAGAGCCAACATCTATGACAAAACCCCCAAAAGCAGCATGTTGATAGACATAACAGGATTTGAGGTATGCATGTACGAAGTTTGGACTTCTACTTGCTTGGAGAAGCTGATTATTGAAATTTCAATATGAAAGGGATATATTGATCACAATTATGTGATTTATGAACATATGCAAGGAACATTCAGTCCTAGCAAGACCAGGCAGCAGTGTAGAGTAGTGCACTCCACCTCAGCCAGATCTCTGGAGAGGAGCCTTCTCACTACACAAACATGAGGTGTGAAAAGAAATTTAAGACAGGGAAGCAAGCCAAAGCCAGTGGGTCTGTAGTCAAAACAGTTTGCTATCACATTTGCAAGCCAAACAAATCACCATTCATCTTCTAATTGGAAACAACATAAAAAAAGAAAGGAGAGTTTATTTGTAGCCAATAGTTTCCTATGCTGGTGGGGAAACCTAAAGTAGCAGCCATCAGTGGAACTAACACATGAGGAAGAAACCAGTGCTTCTTTCAAATGCTTCACTTTTCTGTAGTGTTGTTTTCCATTAACAGCTCATGTATAACCCTTTCCCTAGTATTATTCAGTATCTGGGCAGAAAATTAAGAGAGAGAACATTCCTTTCCAAGCTGAAAGTCCTTGCACAGAGTTGACTGGCAGCACTCCCTGAACTTATCCTCCAGCAGGAGTAATGAGTTCTCAGAGATTTGGGACATATGTTTTCTACCAAACTGAAAAAACAGATTTAGGGCAAGACTCCAGGAATCAGACGGTAGGCTCCCTTACCAGGCACAAGGCAGTACTTCAGTAAACACAAAGAAGAGCACAACACAGTTTATAACCCCGTCTATTCCCACTCCTGGCAGTAGCTGTATGATGAGGCTCTCTCACATGGAGTTTTCACTCAAGTCAGCTCTGTATCTCATACATGGACACCCTTGGTGGCTGAGGCCATATGGAACATTTTCAGAGGCAAACAGGTGGGTAAGAGGACATTAAAATATGCTAGATCTCGTTGCATGTTCCATAATATTTTTTCTACAAAATGTATATAGATGGTGATGCTGTCTTTAGTCCTTCATACCAAAATGAGAGGCAAGCACAAAGGATGGAACTGACCCCCACTGCAGCACTTTCTCCCACACTGATTCCTCAGCCACCCCTACTTCATTTCTTTCAATAGCCCCACTTCTAAATAGCTTCAGACAGAAAATAAAAATATGGCAGGTATCTACAGATATCTACAGGTATCTGTAGGAATAGATCTTCACATGTAGAATCCAAAAAGCTCTTGTGCAAATAGTTCATAGACAGCACATATTTCACCACTTCTACCAGCTGCATATTTTCCAGAGATCTGTCCACTGTAGCTTTAAATCTATGCCAAACAGCATAGATGCTGTCACTTGTCTTGAGAAATTGGTTTTTATTCTGGTTTTGGCTCAGATAGAGTTGCTCCTCACACCACCCCACCAGTACAGAGTCTGGGCGTGCACAAGGAGCTGGGAGTGGACATAGCCAGGACAGCTGACCCCAACTGACCAGAGGGATATCCCACACCATATGGTGTCATGCTCAGCATAAAAAAAGGGGGGGTAGAAGAAGGAAGGGAGGATATTCAGAGGTATTTGTCTTCCCAAGTAATCATCATGTATGATGGAGCCCTTTCCATCACAGGAAAGAAGGAATTAATTTTTTTGCTTTCCTTATGTGCACGGTTTTTTCTTTACCTGTTAAACTGTCTTCATCACAACCCATGAGTTTTCTCACTTTTCTGATTCTCTTTTTCACCTTGTTGTGCAGAGTGAGTGAGTGGCTGGGTGGTGCTTCATTGCCAGCTGAGGTTAAGCCATGACACTTTTCCATTGCTGGTCCGATATTTTTCTTTAGTTTCAGTATCCTTCTCAAGACTTGACAAAAATGATCAAATGCTAGTGGAAACTTACCCCGTTCAGCCTGTTTGCAGTTTGAATACACTCCTCTCTCCAGCCTATTGCTCAGTTCTTAGGCCTCTTACTTGGACATACTCAGTTTCTTGATCTGGAGAAGAAAGTGCTATATCTACACAGAGACAGGAGGGGGAAATAATAGCAGCCATTCAGGAGAGCAGGAATAAAAGGCAGATTATTGATCTGGAAAAGTTGCAAGGAAGACCCCTTTGCCCTGTTCACGCAACAGTTTTATCATTTCAGTAACATATGATAGCACTTCTGCATCCAGCCAAGTGTGTTCTGCTTGGGTTCAGCAATCTGGTCTTGACAATACTTAAACTGTGAGTGGAAACGCTACATGTCAGTACAATTCTGCTGGAAAAATGTTCAAGAATACTTCTCTGCTTTTCCACCCATTTATTTAATTACAGACTCTACCCCAAAATGGCAGTCTCTACCCATCAGGAACCTTTCTGAGAAGCAACAAGAGGCTTTACTAGCTGTGAGCTGCTATATAAAGATATGTGGATCATTAACACAAGCAAGCCTCCAGCTTCACCATTCATCATTGGCTGGCTCGATACCTGCTTTCTGCAGACAGCCTTCACTGGATAAAGTTTGCAGCTGGGCCAGCTCTGGCTGAGCTTCCTCATACCCACCAACTATCTCCACTCTCCATTTGTCAATTGTAAGTGATAATTTCTATTCAATCTGATACATATTATAAGAATATAAACAAATGCCTCTGCCTGTATCATGGCTGCGATCACTTCCCTTTATAGCCATCATTTGTTACCGGCAGACAGGTGGCCGTTGGGTGGAATGCCGAAGAGCTATCTGCTGGACAATCACCGGGAAACACAGTCACATTTACATTCGTCCCAAGCAGGCAGCCAAAAGAGGTGTGTGATTCCTGAAAAAACTTCACTATGCTCCAAAATTTCTTCCTTTCCCAGCCACAGAAGTCACAGGAACAAGTCTGAATGTTACAAGCCTAGCCCATCAGGGAACACCAGATTTCGAATTTAAACTTATTTAAGACTTTTGAAAATAGGGATGACGTCTGGGGAAGCTTTGCCCCCAGATGCTTCATTTATGTCTTGGAGTTTTGGTACAGGAAACAGGCTTTTTCTAAATATTGATCATTTTACTTCACAAAAGTATACAAAACACTGAGACAGGAGCAGCTTTGTTGCTCGAATGGAATTTGAAAGAAGGTTTATTATCTACTACTTCTAGGCACATGCAATGTTTCATTTCAAAAAGANATCTCATACATGGACACCCTTGGTGGCTGAGGCCATATGGAACATTTTCAGAGGCAAACAGGTGGGTAAGAGGACATTAAAATATGCTAGATCTCGTTGCATGTTCCATAATATTTTTTCTACAAAATGTATATAGATGGTGATGCTGTCTTTAGTCCTTCATACCAAAATGAGAGGCAAGCACAAAGGATGGAACTGACCCCCACTGCAGCACTTTCTCCCACACTGATTCCTCAGCCACCCCTACTTCATTTCTTTCAATAGCCCCACTTCTAAATAGCTTCAGACAGAAAATAAAAATATGGCAGGTATCTACAGATATCTACAGGTATCTGTAGGAATAGATCTTCACATGTAGAATCCAAAAAGCTCTTGTGCAAATAGTTCATAGACAGCACATATTTCACCACTTCTACCAGCTGCATGTTTTCCAGAGATCTGTCCACTGTAGCTTTAAATCTATGCCAAACAGCATAGATGCTGTCACTTGTCTTGAGAAATTGGTTTTTATTCTGGTTTTGGCTCAGATAGAGTTGCTCCTCACACCACCCCACCAGTACAGAGTCTGGGCGTGCACAAGGAGCTGGGAGTGGACATAGCCAGGACAGCTGACCCCAACTGACCAGAGGGATATCCCACACCATATGGTGTCATGCTCAGCATAAAAAAAGGGGGGGTAGAAGAAGGAAGGGAGGATATTCAGAGGTATTTGTCTTCCCAAGTAATCATCATGTATGATGGAGCCCTTTCCATCACAGGAAAGAAGGAATTAATTTTTTTGCTTTCCTTATGTGCACGGTTTTTTCTTTACCTGTTAAACTGTCTTCATCACAACCCATGAGTTTTCTCACTTTTCTGATTCTCTTTTTCATCTTGTTGTGCAGAGTGAGTGAGTGGCTGGGTGGTGCTTCATTGCCAGCTGAGGTTAAGCCATGACACTTTTCCATTGCTGGTCCGATATTTTTCTTTAGTTTCAGTATCCTTCTCAAGACTTGACAAAAATGATCAAATGCTAGTGGAAACTTACCCCGTTCAGCCTGTTTGCAGTTTGAATACACTCCTCTCTCCAGCCTATTGCTCAGTTCTTAGGCCTCTTACTTGGACATACTCAGTTTCTTGATCTGGAGAAGAAAGTGCTATATCTACACAGAGACAGGAGGGGGAAATAATAGCAGCCATTCAGGAGAGCAGGAATAAAAGGCAGATTATTGATCTGGAAAAGTTGCAAGGAAGACCCCTTTGCCCTGTTCACGCAACAGTTTTATCATTTCAGTAACATATGATAGCACTTCTGCATCCAGCCAAGTGTGTTCTGCTTGGGTTCAGCAATCTGGTCTTGACAATACTTAAACTGTGAGTGGAAACGCTACATGTCAGTACAATTCTGCTGGAAAAATGTTCAAGAATACTTCTCTGCTTTTCCACCCATTTATTTAATTACAGACTCTACCCCAAAATGGCAGTCTCTACCCATCAGGAACCTTTCTGAGAAGCAACAAGAGGCTTTACTAGCTGTGAGCTGCTATATAAAGATATGTGGATCATTAACACAAGCAAGCCTCCAGCTTCACCATTCATCATTGGCTGGCTCGATACCTGCTTTCTGCAGACAGCCTTCACTGGATAAAGTTTGCAGCTGGGCCAGCTCTGGCTGAGCTTCCTCATACCCACCAACTATCTCCACTCTCCATTTGTCAATTGTAAGTGATAATTTCTATTCAATCTGATACATATTATAAGAATATAAACAAATGCCTCTGCCTGTATCATGGCTGCGATCACTTCCCTTTATAGCCATCATTTGTTACCGGCAGACAGGTGGCCGTTGGGTGGAATGCCGAAGAGCTATCTGCTGGACAATCACCGGGAAACACAGTCACATTTACATTCATCCCAAGCAGGCAGCCAAAAGAGGTGTGTGATTCCTGAAAAAACTTCACTATGCTCCAAAATTTCTTCCTTTCCCAGCCACAGAAGTCACAGGAACAAGTCTGAATGTTACAAGCCTAGCCCATCAGGGAACACCAGATTTCGAATTTAAACTTATTTAAGACTTTTGAAAATAGGGATGACGTCTGGGGAAGCTTTGCCCCCAGATGCTTCATTTATGTCTTGGAGTTTTGGTACAGGAAACAGGCTTTTTCTAAATATTGATCATTTTACTTCACAAAAGTATACAAAACACTGAGACAGGAGCAGCTTTGTTGCTCGAATGGAATTTGAAAGAAGGTTTATTATCTACTACTTCTAGGCACATGCAATGTTTCATTTCAAAAAGACCTTGGAATTCATATATTGGAATCATTTCACCATGCTTTAAAACACTGTCACCTCTGAAACAGATATATGTCAGGTTACTTCACAACTCAGGAAGCAACAGTCAGGACAGAAAGGGGACAGTATTGCAGTAACCACACTTAAAAAACATGGAATATATTACAGATTTGTGATATTCTAGAACAATGATGTTAACATCAGCTCTTGTATTGACACAAAAGGCCCTCAGTTTTAAACTTCCTCTGAAACACTGCAATCTCACAAGTACAGCATAGTCAGAGATCATTTCAGGATATTCAAAACAGACTTCCATAATCACAGGTTGAGCAAGTCCCTACAACCAACTCTGACAGCAGGACCTGTGCTCCTTGTGTACTTGCCCGGATACTTGTCAACTTGTTAGAATGTAGAAAACTGAGCTTTTGCACAGAGTGCTGCAAGGACAGAGCAAGGAACATGGAAGCAGAAGAGTTGCTGTAGCACCTTGTCATAGCTTTCCTAACTATCCATCATTCTCAAGATTAGACTTTACATTGATTGTTATAGAAAAATGTGCTACAATAAGCACATTATCAAGTACATATGAATAAACTAAAGGTCCATCACACCAAATATCCTGTCTCACCAACAGCTAGTGCTTGGGAAAGAGTCCACCTACTCTTCTAGCACCCAGTCCTTTAAGGAGTTGATAAGTCTACCCTGGGGTGCATCAGGAAAAGCACCACCAGCCAGTTGAGGGAAGGGATTGTCCTGCTCTGCTCTGCACTGGTGTGGCCTCACCTTGAATATTGTGTGCCGTTTTGGTCACCACCATTTAAAAAAGATATTAAGCTATTAAAGAGGGCCATGAGGATGGTGAAGGGTCTGGAGGGCAAGCTGTATGAGGAGTGGCCGAGGTCACTTGGTTTGTTCAGCCTGGGGAGAGGAGACTGAGGGGAGACCTCGTTATAGTCTTCAACATCCTCACAAGAGGAAGTGGAGGGGCAGGTACCAATCTCTTCACTCTCATGAGCATTGACAGGATTTGAGGAAACAGCAGGAAACTGAGTCAGGAGAGGTTTAAGTTTGATATTGGGAAAAGGTTTTTCACCCAGAGGGTGGTTGGGCACTGGAACAGGCTCCCCAGGGCAGTGGCCACAGCACCAAGCCTGCCTGAGTTCAAGAAGTGTTTGGACATCTCAGGCATGTAGTGTAACTCTTGAGGCATCCTGTGCAGGGCCAGGAGTTGGACTCGATGATCCCAATGGGTCCCTTCCAACTCAGTATAGTCTATGATTCTATGAAAACCACTCCATTTATTTGCCATCATAGAACTTGTATACCTAATATCATTTATATTCTTGGTCACCTACAAAATCCAGTGAGAATAAATTCTACTGCTAAATTCAACTTGATACTTGAGAGTGTTTCCTTCTTCTGATCTACATGTAGCACCCAGTGAAATGTAGAGACTTTTTCACTAGGTTGTACAACTTTGTAGGTCTCACAGCTGACCACATGTTTCCCATCACGCACATGCATCTCTCCCGTGCTGTCCTCCCAGTAGGTACAGATGATAGTTTCTTTATTACTGCCCAGCACAGCAGAATAATTAGTCAATGATCCTCCAGTCTATTAGCAATGTAGCCTTATTTTAGGGCACAAAGACAGGGATCAGTCTGAGATGTCAATGCTCAGTGACTCTATCTGCAAACTTGAGCAAAAGCCTTTGCCTCTTTTTATCTTTACTTTCTTTCCTTCAAGTTATACATAGCACTTTCTAATTTTAGGATCAGGATCTGAAAATACACTGCAAAGCTTTTTATGAACATGAATAAAGGTAACCATAAATATATTAAACATAACTCCCAAATTTCCACACTGTGTCCTATGAAAGGCCATTCTGAGAAGAGGTGGGTACAGTTGTAAGACATTGACTTGGAAAGAGAGAAGAAATACAGCAAACACATTTACTACTTCAGCATATGACCTGGAGATAGAATCAGGTTGTCTTAGAGCAGAGTTTCACAGAAGCAGATGGCATGTGACTTTCAGCATCACAGACACCCATGAAGGCACTGTAATAGCATCCCTGCCTTAACAACATAGTTGTTCTCAGTATTTTGGGATGATCCTGTGAAACAAGCTTCTAGGATAAGCATGAAGCATGAACAGGTGCCATCTGTGATCATATCACTCAGTTGAGAGTCACTTCTGCCAGCATGCTCAGCAGAACCTACTGCATATCAATACTCCTTGCGAAAGGGACTTTTTACGAAGTAGGAGAGGCAAAAAGCACAGAGTCTGATCCCAGCCTCCCAAGCCACAGAACAAGCTCTAGCCTTGGTGCACACATCTTGCTGCTGAAGATACATTTTCATGGGGTTATGGTATTGATGTCCATCCAGTTTCATCCACCAGCCAACCTGAGATATGCTAACCAGCACATAATTTCAGTACATAAATAATAACATCAGTTAGTATCACCCTGGGGGAAACAACTCACTGAGTGCTACACCCACTTCATAACCAGCAGAGGTATTTGTTTTCACCTAAAACCTGTGCAGACCGCTGGGATCATCAGTTCTTCTGGTAATTCTGTCCACACGTCACCTTACATTTAGTCCTGCCACACCAGTTTTCTGTCACACATAACACTCCAAAACAAAGCAAGCTAAGCAGAGCCATGTATCATCTCTTCTAAATCCTCCTTTGGCAGCATCTTTCTTCCTTCAGAGCTGTGACATGCATCAATACCTCCTCATGTTCTCTTTGGCACCCATTTAATCTGTTGTCCACAATTTTTCTTAGTCTCTCTTTGAACATCCTAGTGTTCTCAGTTCCCACAGTCTCCAGCAGACAGGCACAGAAGCTCTTTCCTTAACCTGCTTTAAACCAGCCTCCTGTCAGCTCTGTGTAGGTAGCAGAATTCAGGATGTAACTGTTCTTTGTTTTCCCTCTGCAATATCTTCTTTCATAAATGCAACTTTTGAAAGCACTTCCATAGAGTTTTTTTCCAGAGTTTATCAAAAAATTGCCACCTTTGCTGTGAGAGATGTCTGCCCCGAATAGCACTTTTTACCACAGGGGCCCTAAAGAGAATCACGTACAGCCAGGAGTAAGAAACAAGCCTGCTTCATTTACACTTACTTGCCAGCCTGTCAGCTGCACTCATAAGCCCCTGCCTTGAAAGAAGAATTCCTTTCCCTAAAGGAGGAAGTCAAGTGACTTGACTGCACTGAAAAGAGTATCTAAAGACACAGGTCTGGGGCCTTCAATATAATGCTGACCCCAATAAATGAGACTGTTGCCTGTGTACAGTGCTGGGCGCATGACCAAAGGACACACTGGCATCTTTTGCCAACGAAGACATGCAACATAGTTGATGCTCCATTGGCTTTTTAACAAAGCACTGGCCCAGACTGCCTCAGTCCCAGTTTGAATTTCAATTTTGCAGGCAGGAAATAGCATCAGACTCCTCATTTGGGGGCAGTGACAACAGGGAATACACAGCTGTAATTAACCTAACTACTGAAAGGATCCTATCTGTAATTAACCTAAACCTATCACTGAACAGAAATTAGTCCTGGTAGTTGACAAACAGTGACTGGAGTTACTGGGTAGTGATGCGTGGCCTCCACCGATGTCCCTGTGTCTCTCTGGGATCCCTGTCACAAGCAGCAGTGAAGCATTTTCTGCCCTCCTCCCTTGTTCCCACAAGACAGTTTTCAAAGCATCTGGACTGCGTGTGACTATACACTGTGCCTGCACGACTCTCCCCGGCTCACAGAATGGGCCAGAGAGGGATCCAGGAGAGGCAGGACTGTATGCCGGAAAAGAAAGTCCCTACCAAAACAACCCAGCCCAAATGCTCACAGACCAGGCAGGCTCACAACATCTCAGAGAGGTCACTGTTTTGGTCGACTGGTTCATTGTCAGATTCCCTCATTACCCATCGAAGCTGAGTTTCCTGTGCACTACCTGTGACGTGTGTGTTTCTATCACAGCATTTTCAGTGCAGGATGAAGCAGTCTAGCTCTGACTGAGACCTGCTTTGCCAAAAGGCAAATGGTAGAAACTGCCCATTACAGCTGAGAACCCCATTTTGTACAGCTGTTTGATTTTGTTTCCAAGGGTTTTGCATCTGCCTCTTTCCAAGTTTATTTTTTTCCTCACTGATATTTCAAAACATAGTAAGAATTCACATACTATGACAATATTTTACATGCTGAAAGTTCTTGCAAGTCTTCCTCCAATTAATTACCTTTGACAAAATTCCAATTTTGGGGAATGTTTCTGCTTCCTGTGGAAACTTCCTATTTTCATTTGAGAAAGAGGTCTGCCACAGTGGTGTGGAGGTCTAAGTCCTCACCAAAGCTTCTCAATGGAGCAGTGCTTTGAAGGAGACAAGACAGTTTCCACCAAGACAGACCAGATTACTGAGAAGAACAGAAAAAGAAGCACCTGACCTGAAATTTCTAGGAAGAAAAATTTAACGGTTCAAATCTATATAACTAGTTAAATTGGATTTCATTTTGCATCAAAAATAAACTTTCCCCCCACACTTTCATGGTCTTCAAAGATTTTCCTTCAGATGAAACAGTCTCTTTCTCCAGATAACACAGCCTGCTACCTAGCTCTGAAATTCCTCTATTTCTGCAGTAGTCTGTGACAGGGGTGACCAGAGCTGAACACAATTCTCCAGATCTACTGGGTTTGTGTTATTTATAGTCTGTAAATTTTTTATTCTGTTCTTAAATATTGGTTGGTGAAAAGTTAGGCTCTCTGCATTTCTAGCTGAAAAACTGATACTTCAACATTTTGAAGCATAAACCAAAATGCAAACAGAATTCCAAGATTGTTTGTTGGGTTTGTTGTTTTGGGGTTTGTTTTTTTGTTTGGTTGGTTTGGGGGGTTTTTTTTGTCTGAAGTGATGTTTGCAACACAGAAAATTTGGAGGTGTAATGCCCAGATCTTTAAAACTTAGGGTCTGCAAAACAGCAGAGCGAAACTGAGAAAATATTCAGCTTTACCCATAAAAAAATAAGCTTCATATGGGATAGTCCAAGAACAGAAGGTCAAAAAAGACAAGCTCTGACAGTAATTTGGTACGCAGTTTGACATCATATTGCAGATTCATCGACAAGTCCACAAACTCTTATTTGCAGGCATTTTCCCCACTAGGGAAAATATACTGGATGAGAATAAACATGCACACTGAGAGACCTTCACCCATTTTTCACATATCTGCATACAACGTGTTTCACTTTGAACAGGCCACCTGGATTATACAGAAGTTAATTAAGACAATCCCTCATTTTTTGCTGTTTAAAACTTAAAACTTGGTAAAGGACTTTTTATTACTCTTAGATGTTGCTAAGAGGACCCATAAATACATTTCTTCTTCCTGTGATCCCATTCATCTTGCTGCCTTTCTTAGTCCTCTTTGCCAACAATCAGATCCCAGTAAACAACCTCAAGTGAAATTTGCAACTGTCAGATAAACATTAAAAATGCTTCTCTTGTCCTTTCCCATTGATAGTCCCATTAATATTGTAATAGAACAAAAAGTTATGAAAATGAACGCATGCTGGGTTTGGAAGTGAATTATGCAGACAGCAGCTGTGAAATATATACACTTGAATATGCATAGACAAAGAGATACAGTGCACCCACAACAAAGCATGTACACACTTACATGCAATATTTCATGACATAGGACTTGGTTGTAACCTCATGCTACTGTACACTGTGCAGCAACTCCATTGACTTTCATCCAGTGTAAATTCAGGGCAAGTAAAATCAGAATTAAACTGGTGAGGGGTTTTTTGTGAAAAGTATCCTATCTGCACAATTTTTCAGCGCTGTTGGTTTTTTCAATCTTTATTTTTAGATAAAGTCCAGTATTACAGTCTGGTTTTGCCTATTTAGTACTTTCTCACAGTATGCAAATCTCTTGTATGTCTACAGTTAATAAAAAAAAAAATAAAAATCTGTACCTCAGACTTAAGTGATGAAATGTGAAAAAAAAAATCCTAACCTTTAAGGTCACACTTCTTTATTCAAACTTGCCCTTTAGACATATATTAATTCAAACAGTATCCACTAGAAATTACAAAAAAGGATCAGTCCAGTCCACCCAAACCTACAATGAAAATACTGTATCTGGTGTTTTCTGTTCATCTGAACCTTCTCTGCTCTGCACTGGGGTGGCCTCACCTTGAATGTTTTGTGCAGTCTTGGGCACCACAATGTAAGAAAGACATTAAGCTCTTAGAGAGCATCCNGGGATCCTTGTTAGTGCCTTCCAGCATAGCATATTCTGTGATATCATAGATTATTTTTGAGTTATGTTCCAAAATAACCCCCTATGAGTCTTGAAATATCACAAGGTATTGTTGAATTTTATATATACATCTGTTATATATATTTTTATATCTATTTAGAGAGGGAGAAAGTGAGAGAGAGAGAGAGAGATGTATTGGATTTTCCTATCAGACTTCTACATTTTCTTAGCTATTAATATTCTACTGTTTCAAGCTTTTCTGAAGAGATAAAAGCTTTGCATGCTTTTAATAAAATAAGAATTCTTCAAGGGAAAGCAGGATTTCAAAGACTGGAGTTTTAGAAATACTCCCAGGTAGAGAGGCAACTGTGATGGGTCAGTAACCATGAAGGGAGACTCCACAGAGACAAAGTCTGCCTGAGAGGCTTTCCCTGCTTGAACAAGACCTTAGCTCTCTGAACAAAAACATGCTGCCAGTTGTATTGTTCTAATTCCCAATTTAGTGAAATTTCACTGGGTCATTTCATAATGTCAGGCTGCATTTAGACATTTCCATACATCTATTTCTGAAGTCCCTTAATGTTACATGCCCAGAATTCTCTCTCCTCTGAACCTTGTACTTTTCAAATACAAGTTTTACATGCTTACACTTCTATATGCAAGCCAAAAGATACTAAATTGGGAATACCAACTGGATCTTTCATACTCATGGCTCTCCACTCTCAGGTCACCTGTCATTTTGTACAGAAATCATTCCCTTTTGACTTATATTAAGCAAAGATGAAACAAAATAACAACAAAGAGAATGTTAATTTTATAGTGTTTTCTGATATCATAGAAACAGACTGTCAACATTCCCAAGCTGCCAACAATCTTGAAGTGTGGTATACTTTTACCTTTTTTGAAACATCACTGATAAAGCAAAATTGATTTTTGATGTTTTCATCAAAGTCACAAAAAAGGTCAGTCAGTCTTTAGTCTGTTAGATTTCAACTGCTCTAGTGCCTTTTGAACTGAAATTTGTTTCATTCATCTACTCTGAAATACCGATTATGGGAAAATTCCACTTTAGACTTCTGCAATTTTAATGACAGATTACAAAAAAAAAAAAAAAAATCAACTTTTAGAATATATATTCACATTTCTTCTGAGTGGCAAAAAAAAAAAAAAAAAGCACTCCAGATGGATGAAATTAAAAATTTGCATTGCAAACTTTAGCTGGAAATAAAGTGGAGATTAAGGTTCTCCAACACCAAGGGAATGTCCCACAGATGCAAAATCTGGATACTCAAGAGGTACTGTGTACTCCTCCACTAACAACAAAATTCTAGTGATTTAACACAAGTACAGTGACTACAGTTGGTCACACTTAAAGAATATTTCCCCAAATACCTCACAGAAAATGTTCACCATGTTCCTGGTGCTTTGCTTTGTAATTTATTGCCATATAATCTTTGGGCTGATAATGCACTACACTTGAAACTAGATCATGGTTTTACAAGCTTTACTGGCTACCTTTCACAAGTCACCTGTGAGTACTACATTTCAACAACAACATTTACTGGGAGAGTGTATACAAAGATGTCAGCTTCCCTCACAATTAAATATTTTTGGGTAACAGTTTGTTCACAAAACCACTTTTGTGTTCTAATTGTTTTTGATGTAGATTTGTGACAATTTATACAAAGTCTTTATCATATTCATGAGAGTTTGCATAACAATTCTCCTTCCTGTAGCGTTACCTTTCTAAATTTTGTGTGCCTTGTTACCATTGTCACCAAAATATTACTATTGGAATGTTACAATTGTCACAGAAATGTTCTTTTCTGGTAAGGAGAAAGGCTAACTCCTTACTCTGGGGTCTTGCCCAGCTACCCCCCACTTCACTACCAACCAGCTGCAGCTCAAAAATTACTTTCTGTTCAAAAGGTCACTGAAGCAGGTCAGTCAAAGTGTCATGAAGCACAGGATGAAAGAGCTTCCCACTGATTTGCCTTCATGCTGTCATTAGCACAAGGGCAGTAGGGCTGTAAAGGGTTCTCTCCTCAAACGGGATTCTGTGCCTATATAACATTGGTGCAAAGAGGAAAGAGGCAAATTAGGAGCAATCTGCTGCTGGGCACACCTAGGAGTGATAACCATGAAAGTGTCGTGGAGGGATTTGGATAAGCAAAGGATTCTCCGTGCCTTTGTGGAGATGGAAATGCAGTCCACATCATGGACACAAAGTTCAGTCTGAATCTGACACTGTGTGCAGTTTTGCTTTGGCCTCAGGGAAACAGGCATGACAGGGTGGAGCCAGTGCAGAGCAGAGCTGGAATCCTTCTTCCACTTACCAAAGCATCATCAGAGAGCAAAGATGAAGGAAAATAAGTACTAAAGTGATCCATGTATTAACTTTCTGCCCTCCAGGGTCAGCATTTCTTAAACCATACAGGACATTACATTCTCTGTACAGTCTCCAGCCATTTAGCAATGGATGGCAAAGGAAGCTAAGGCTCTAATGGGATGAAGTGTCAAAGAGAGCTTTTTATTTAAAGAACTGGAGAAAAGAAAAGAAAAGAAAATGGATATTTTAACTTTTATCTTGGAGTTAGTTAATATTCACACTTAACTGCTGAACTGGCTAAATTCTTTTCTTTTCTTAAGGACCTTTATAAATTTCATCATTAATAAAATCAGACATTCAATTAGCAGGGAATTTCTGATTGCTAACTGAGATTTCCCCCCCAACAGTTTCTCTTTTTCACTCTTTCTAGTCTATCTTTTTATTTTCCCCTCCTACCCCTGTGTCCCCCCTTCCCTGAAAATCCAGGGGAAAGTGAAAACTGACTCCATTAACCTCTGTCATTACCTAAATCCATCTCTTAATTAATATGAGTTAATATGATTAATCAAAATAATGAGACAAACCTATTAAATTAGGGTGTTTAAATTACAAATGGAAGTGGTAAAGGCAAAGGGTCTGATAACGAATAGCTGCAGTCAGAGATGGTGCTAGGTCTTGAAATGATATGTGACAAACAGCAGAGAGAATCAAGAATGAGGGGAAATTAGCAAGATCCATGTGAGAAAAATATTCTTCAAGCACAAAGAATGATGTTGTTCAAAAGCCTGGTATAATTTCAGGGGATCAGGTGTGTTAAAGTAATACTTTTATCCTTTTCCTGGTGAAATAAAATATAGATAGCAATACAGTCATAAAATCCTTCAGCTTGCAGTTAGCTTACATAGGGTTGGACGGTACAGATGTTGCCTAGTTAGAGGTTCCCACTAGCAGTTTGCTGGCAACTCTGCAGCATTTGCTAGTCACTGTCCCAGGGTGACAAGGCTGGACAGATCATACCTTTCTATACTAGAGACACACGGCCTAAGCCAAAGGCTGCAGTCAACAATACTCCACCTCCAGTCCATCTCCATCACTTTCTGTGTGACCCCAGGCAAGCGCCATGAATTCCTCTGTCTGGTTTGGCTGATTTAGAGACACCTTTCCTAAATTTACTATCATATTTTCTCTAAACTAGAATCTTGAAATCTGGCAAGATCTGTCACTGCGGTCCTCTGAGTGCTGAAGGGAAGTCATGCCAACAGTGACCTTTCTTCAAGAACTCACCGACAATCAAGAGTTTCTCATTGGACTTCCATCACTCAGATATCTGTTTGAACTACAGTCCTGAAATCTGTTTAACTCCCTTGTTATAGGCCACCAATTAAAGTAAAAATAATGTCTCTATCATAGGTCACTGTAACAACAAAAGTGATATTCATTTTGGGAGATGATTATGTGTAGTGTGAACTCATCCCTGCAGAAATCCATTAGCAGTTTCTATACCAGTCATGTTCCCCCCAGTTCCCAGTCCTCTCCTACACTGTCAGCACCTGCTGCTTGAACAAGTATCTGCTTGGAGGGCAGTGACCAGACAGCCTTGTCTGAACCACCTCTAGCAAGTGCTGATTGTGCACCTTGAAGCAGGAAGACTCTTGTTTTTAACATTTTTCATTCATTTATCAATTCACAATTCATACAGGTGTCCTGACCTTTGATTCCAAATAAATTTGGGCCTGTTAGTCAGGTCTACCTCTGGATTAGGATTTCTGCATGTCATCAAACAGATCCTTAGTTTGTTCAAACTGATTCTGACCTGTGAAATGGTGCTAACACAGAACAGGAAAATGCACACCGATTCTGACCAGTGACTTTATATTTCATCACAATTTATCAGATGAGCAGCAAACAAAATACACAAATACCTCCAGTTTAGGAATGTCTTCACTAAGAGGAAATACTTAAAGAAAATCCAGCTTCACTTGACAGTGTTAGTTTCAAAATGCTGTATGTGTGTAGGCATGGCTGTGAATCTTGTTCACTTTCACATGAGAGCAATAGAGAAGAGGGGAAATGGAAAAGGTTGCTCTTGCTCACTAAAAATATTGGCAAAATTAAAAAGATTGAATACATGTGCTAGGATCAATTCCCACCCCCTTTGTTTGCTTAGAAGAACAACTTCAGTGTCAGATTTTTCAGACTTACAAAACTCTCTCCTTTTTTATTCTCAACCTGAAGAACAGAGAAAAGAGATCTTAAATTTCAGCTTGAACTTTACAGCTATATTCTCTCTGATTCCTCAGCTAGCAAGAGAAGACTGTGCAGTGAAAACATTGAACCATTAGATGAACGATGAACAAGCCCAGAAAGACCCAGGCCTATTTCCTATAAACCTCCTGGCTGTGCAAGTCCCATCATGGCTACAGAGCAGATGATGAGGAAACTCAGTGAAAGCTTGCAGTACAGGGGTGTCTGTGAGAGAAAAGGAAACATTTTCAGAGCTTATTTTACTCCTTTGAAGTTATTACTTCCAGGAGTGCAAGAGGACTCCCTGCATCCATTTCTTTAGGATCTTTGATTGTAAGTCACTGCAGTAGGTTCTAATTACCTAATGGTCTGTTCAAGCCCTGACTTCTTTGCCAAGACTACTGTCAAGGGGGCTGGTCAATGCTGGCCATGACTCTGGCCCAGATGTTCACTGGCAATAGACTGGGATTAACTCACTCCACAGGCCAAGCAGTTATTGGAGAATGCTTTACAAGCAGTAGTGGGACTGTATGGAAACCAGTGCTGAGGAAGTGACCTTGCACTTACATGAAGCAATACCAAGTGTCTAGAAGGAACAAATCCTTTCAGTTACAAGCAAGCACAACAATAATTCCAGGAAGTGTAAGGTGATGAATTAAAGGTCTGCTTAGATCTCTTGTGATAGCTCCGATTAGCAGCGCTGGTCCAACTGGACAGAGAGGGGAAGCAGCCATGAATCTGAAACAAACAGCCCTAGGACTGCTCCAAAACAGGAAAAGTAGAGCAATGTAATGAAGAACTTATTTCCATACAGACCGAAATCCCAACGTTCATGTCTGCACATGAAAACACCACACATCAAAACACAGCTCCAATTCCTCCTACACACAGAAAGAAAGCAGGCAAAGGAAAGGGAGTGTGACATTTTACAGGCACACATTGCATTCAGGAAAAAATGATGCATACCTGCCAATCTTCCCTATGATTCCAAGTAAAAATTGTTCAGTTGCCACAGGCTGCAGTCCAAACGTGGAAGACAATTGCAAGAACTCAAAAGAGAGACAGGAGTTAAGCAGTTGCCACAAGTCTGCCCACGCTTGGTCAACTATCTAATTACCTCCCTAACATCTCCCTTTCTACCTACTTGTCAGCATCTAATCCACAGAACTGTTTATGGGTTGCTTTTTTTCTTTCTGTCTTTGGTATAACCAGCTTTGTTGGGAATTACTCAATTTGTTGAATGTATGTGTTTTGCAGAAATTCACTATCTTGAGGAAACCTTTGCTAAAGAAGGCTCCCTAATTTGCACTGGTCAACACAGAAGCCTGCAGGTAGAAGGACACCTACATGGGATATAAGGGATTTGGGCTCAAATTCCTGGTCTACTTTTCTGGACCTGAAACTTGACCTTGGCTCTTCCCCAGCATAGCTAAATGCCTTGAATGGTGTAATTTCTTTTGCTGGGAACAGTCTCTCCTGTTGGAACTTTTTCACTCTGTGTCAATTAATAAGTGCTTCTTTGGCAAGGGCTCAGTTCTACAGCTGCTACAGCACTAGCCTGTGAAAAAGTCCAGCTCAAATTTGCTGCAATAAATGTTTGCAGTATCCCACATAAGAATCCTGACCACCTGGATACTGTCTATCCCACAAGCCAGATATTTTTCTTTTCCTCTGACAAAACTTCACAGAGTGCTGATTTAATCACATATGGAATAGAAAGAATATGACTCACAAAACAAGTCATTGGATTTGAGAAAATGAAACATATCTGAGAAAAAGTCTAGATCCACAGAGACTCCAGCAGGCTTTGCTTTCTGCCACAGACACGTCACTTTCCTTGCCAACTGCAAAGTTGCTCTAGGCAGGTTCATTAGCAAGCAGCAAGAAAAGCTGCCATTTCTTCCAGCCAAATTAAGATAAAAGAGGAGGGCCAGTGGAAGCAGAATGATCTGAGAAAGGCTTAAACATTAATGCTATTAAATCAGTGGTAGTGCCATTACAGAGAAAGAAGGCAAGGGTAAAGGGCACACAGCTGTTGCAAGGGTCACTGATCCTGGCCACAAGCACAGATGGAATGCAGGGGTATTGCCAGGAACACAGCACGAGTATTTGCGATAGGATTGACTGTTACCTCAGCTCAGTGAATCCAACTCGATTGGAAGCACAAAACAGGAGGAGAGGACATAAGCCCATGTCCATTATGACAAAGAAACAGGATGGCGCTGCAGTTCTTTCATGAGAGGGGCACATAGGCCTCTGGCTTTTCAGAACAGCAGCTTTGGCTGTTAATACACAAAACAAATAATTTTCTTTATTCTCCTGAAATCTTCTAATAAGAAATCTTACTACAAAGACCTCCCCTCAGCCTCCTCATACTGTTCTTTCTGCTTCCTCTGTCTCATATATTTTTGTGCCTGTTTGGCTGTTCCCCATTTTTGCCTCTTATTTTTTGTCCAAGACCTCTGAGTATTTCCAACATTTTCCCTCCCCGGGATCTGCAAACTCATAGTGCAAAGAAAGAGGGCACAGCAGATCTTTTTCTTACTTGGCCCTACTGAGACTTCCTTAGCACCCTTTTCATTTTCTACAGCTTTCCAGAGTGACTCCGCGAGTAGAGATGGCCAGAGAGCCTACCTACATTCTAGGTTGAGGAAGAGGGATCTAGTGCAGTATGGACCAAGCAGAGTCTTCAGCAGCTTTAAGTGTAGGCTAGGGGGCCAGAAAATGAAGCTGAAATACAGCAGGCTGCCTGATTTGGCAAGCTGACTGAAGGCACAGGTTGGAAATGTAGACTAAGCTGTTAATAAAAGGCTTTTCCTCATGGCTAGGAACACACTCATGGCTTGGGAGCACAAGATGGAAGAACAATGGGTTCTTCCAAAGTAGATACATATCTAAAGAGAGAGAGTGTGTATACTTATATACAATACATCCTCTGGTCATGTGGTTTGTTCTTTTTGAATACTTGCACAGTGAGACAGCAGATCTGCGTATGACCTCATATGATGCAAGGACAAAGATGATGCTTAGTCAAAAGGAAACTCTTTTTGTTCACTTCAGAGACATACTTCAGGACAGGAAGATCATGTGGATGCCCTCCTTTATATTTCAGAGCACAAAATTACACTTTGAGCACAACAATAATGAGTTAAAACAACTCTTTTGTTAAGTCGCTGGATAGATGTTGAGAATACACAGAACAGAAAACATCCATGATAGTCTTTCCAGTATTTGATTCTTCTTCTATTGAAAGAAATGTACCTTATTTTTAATATAAACTACTCTAGAAGTTTTAATACAAACTGTTCTAGCATCCAGATGTTGGTTCCTGCTGTCATGAAAGCGTTCTCTGATCATGGTGGAGAAAAAAAAGTGCACTTGGCATTTTTTCCTCCATTAAAGTACTTCTGCATTATCATTCTCAATATTTTCAAAACTAAACTAATTGAGCTCTATTTTCTCATTCCAAGTCATCTCAGTTCCTCTGCTTTGCTCTCTTCAGTTTTTCTACCTTCCTTTAAAAAACTCTGTACCTAGAGCTACTTGCTATATTCTGGTAGCAGTCTGTCAGTGCCAGACATGTAGGTTAAAAATCACTCCTGCTTCCTGATCATGGCCAGCTCTAAGGAATGCAATAGCTATTTTCAGTATAAAGCTACAGAATGAAGGACTGAAAGATACAGCACTTGCTCTCAAGTGTATTACTTTGAACATGACTGCTAATACATATTTTGTTAGAATTAACTTTCCTTGTGATGCTAATCACTTCATATTATAGTTTTTCTCATTATTTATTACCGTATCTTGTGACATTGCAAAACTTAACACTGAGCTATGGTTTATAGTTACTTCCAAATCATGGACAAACCTGTTGAATAGCATTGAACTTCATATCAGTTCTTGCCAAATTCCCTGGACACACTCTCCTTTAGCGATACGTCCCACAAATGATGCCTTTGAGCTCTCTTCACTAACCAGTTCCTAATCCATTTAACAGGCACTTTACTGATATCATGTAATACTAAAATTTTAGCCAGACTATCATGCAGTACTAAGTCAAATGCTTTATAAAAGTATAAGTACATCACATCTATGCAATTGCCTTTAACAATCCATTCTTTGAGATTACATTATTGAGATCAAGTTTGTTTGACAAGACCTAGTTTCCATAAAACTATGTCGACTGTCATTAATTATATCCCTATTCTTTAGCAACTGACTTCCATATCAGATTTTCCATTACTTCCTTGTTCATTTTTGACTTCTAGTGCAAAAAGGCAGGCTGGAATGCAGTCATAGGATGGCTGGGAATTGGAGAAGTGCAGGAAAGGATATGTGCAGTGGTGTAGTCATTCCCAAAGGTACCATCAAACAATACTAACAGGAAATCATAGCCCTCCCAGCTGTGTTCGTTCCATATCCAGGGTGAATCTTCTCCAGGTGATCTCACAGTCCTCAAATAGTGAAGAAATGCCCAAATGGAACAAAAGCTAGTACCAGTAATTCAGAGATTTCCTAAGACCCATGACTTGCTCACTTCAAAGGATTTTCTCATTTTGAATGTTAACACTCACTTGTGGTAACTGATGGACCGGAAAGGCCTGTGGATCCTCGTGTGGTACACAAGCACACTGTTCTTTTCAGATCTAGGACAAAAGTGGGTTTTGCATGTGTTAGGTTCTGCAGAGGTTAAATAAACTACACCAGACTCAGCAGGATTTCTGTCTAGCATGTACAGCCTTGCAAGTCTCTTCCTACCATGAGTTAGATTATGTGATCTACAAACAGAGAAGCTTGCCCAGAGGAGATTTAATTGGTTTACATTTAAAAAAAAAAAAAAAATTAAGGCGAAAATCACAGAGCCAGAGAATTGAAAAGGGATTTAAGCTCTGAAGCTTTGTAAAACCTTTAAAGTTTTAAGCTAGCAAATGGGAGCTGATAAACTAGTATGACCTTGCAACAATCATGTAACCCAGTTCTATGCCTTGGGGCCCCCATCAGTCAATCAGGACTCTGAACCAACTTGTAGGACAGTGGAACATTTAAAAACACAGCTAAGTGCTTTGGGGTACCTTGAGAAAGATACTACAGGACTGCAGAGTATCAGGGTTCTTGCATCAGACAGCAAAAGATTTTACTGAGAGATTTATCCCTCAAATAGAGACCTACACTCTGCACTCCAACTTCTCACCATGTTTCCCAATTTCCTCCTTTAAGTGGGGCCTCAAAGGTATGAAAACTCGTATCATCAGATAGCTCCTGTAGGAAGCATGAAGCCACAGACTGGCCTTCCTACTTCTCAGTTCTGTAGTCTATGCAGCTTTTGGCAGTTTCATCAAAAGATGAAGGAATTTTATTACTCAGATGCAGCCGAATACTCAGCAGTTCCATGACCATCTGTTACTGTATGGCCATACAGCAAGGGTTTGGGAACAAAACCTTCCACTGAGGCAGAAAGCAAGACAGACAGGGGGAAGGCTACTTTGACAAGTTATAGGAAGCCACTCACAACCTTGCCTGAGTATCAACTTCTATGCAGGCATCTATGAGTACATGCACAAACCTCACAACTGCCAAGCTGCTTTCTCACCAACATGCCATCTATTTTTCACACTCTCCACTAGTGTCCAGGGATCTGTCTGTTCTCAGGTGCCTCCATACTCCCTCATGATCCACAGAGCAGCTCAGGTCTGAGAACCCAAAGAGGACACTGGACTAACACCAGCTCTGAGCTCAGCCCTTTCACCAGCACAAGCAGGAATGCCAGTGTTCTGAGTTGCACCATCTGGTCAATGTCACTGGAGACAGAGCATCAGCTGGGGAGCCTGAGCACCCAGAATTTTTTTGTGCAATAGAAAGACCTTTCATCAATACATTTTACGTCAGCTTGTCTTCTACATAACCTCCTTCAGGTCACACAGTTAAAGGATCAAACTGTAATCAAGGATTCCCTTGACATTTTGCCTAAAATGACCACCAGTACCTCCTCCTACCTTGCCACTGAGCTGGCTGCTGTATGCTAAGCTGATGGCAGCAGGTAGACTAGGGCTTCCCTACATCTCTGTTTAGCAAAACAGTGGCCTTTAATGGAGGGAAACCACAAGGCAGTGGTTTTCAAAGCTCTCCACTGCACTTTTCAGTGTGCACTGGTCCCCAGAGCAGTCAACATTCATACGTTCTGTTACATTCATAGTGCAGAATCAGGCTCTCCCAACTGTGCTCCTGTAGATCTACAGGAGTGACATGGGCCAGACTCAGATGAAAAGGAAGACTGTTTAAAGAGGCGACTTTGAAAAGCTCTTCCAGATTTCTGATTTATTTTTTTTTTTTTTTAATGTGGCATCGAAACACAAAGGTGCAGAAGAGATTGGCAGAACGCGGTGGTACCCTGATGGGTGGTGACGATGAGGGCAGGGCCCGAGAGATGCGGTGGAGAGACGTGACAAACTTCTCAGGGAAGGCACGCTATCCCATTCAGTTTCTCTCCGCCCAGCACAAGCGCAGGGCTGCAGCTGGGGCTCGCAGCACTCCCTTACCCCGGGGCTCGGCGGCTGCGAACCCCGGGCGGACCCCCCGCCCCGCGGCTCTCCCGG